>JBAMBK010002091.1:0-52307 GCA_037043435.1 Drosophila suboccidentalis | reverse complement strand
ATAGATTCTATTTAAATTTGTATTTGTATACATATATTAATAATGTCTGACGGATATGGGCAGAATTTAAAGTAAAGTAGCTCTTATAGATTATGAAATCAGCCAAATTAAATGAAAACAGGACAGTTTTTTTAGAGCTTGCTAAATTCATACAGAGTATTAACAACATAACATAATCTGGCCTGTTCCAAACTCCGAAATCGAGTCGATTTGCCACAAAACGAGTTGATTGCTGTTCCGAACTCCGAAAATCCTGTAGAGTCACAGGATTTAAAATTAAATGCTATTTAAACTCTTAAAATGAATACCTAAAATTATAAGCTGAAAATTATAATATTGCTGAACATTTTTAGAATCGATTAACATCACTACTTCAAGTTTAAGCAGTTGAAGTATTTTTAAAAACAATTTTTTTAAAAGTATCAATAAAATAATTTATAAAAAACAAAACCGAGCTGTTCTGAATTCCACTTTAATTTTTGATATCGATACCAACTCTCGCAATCGAAAGCTGCTGAGTAGCTTCAATTGAATAACAAAATTCGAACAACGAAGTTTTAGTCAAATTTACCTTCTATCTGCTATATTCAATCTGAAATACTTAAAACTAATTTTCGAAACGTTATCGAAACCGAGTTCGAAAAGTAAAAACAAGCTCATTTCGATCGGAATTGGGAACAGCAAATAGTAAAACGTTTGTTTTCGTTTTCGTTTTGTTTTTGCTTTTTGAAAACGTTTGGAATTCGGAACAGTCCTGATTGTAATTAGATTTTTAAAAGTTCCTCGAAACCCCTGTGTAAATTACGACTGACTGAAATGTGTAAATATGAATAAAGAACAGTAGGATGTGGAAAGAATTTTTTCAATGTGAAATAACCTAAAATTGATCACTTAGTATATTTTAACTTGAGTTAATCTCTATTAAAGCAGGCAATACATACCCGATATTGGCCTAAATTGTCCACAACGCAAGTGAAAGAAATATCGCGTCCTTGCGGCACGGTAATATTCGTTAATTGTGCCAAAAACTGTGGTCCCACTTCATCGGGATCGTTGTGGCCTTAAAGAGCGCAGATGAGACATAAAAATAATTGGAAAATGTAATGTAGACTCAGGTGTACAAGGTAAATAGGTGTAGCAGGTGTATCGCGCATGCAAATAAGTCAACTCAAAGAAAAACAAAGCAAACAAAATGAAAATGTTATACAAAAGTGCATTACGCAATTGTAAAACTTTCACATGTTTATCTCTCTTCCCAAATGGAAACCGTTAAGCATTATCCAAGTTGCGGGGTCTCTTTATGCCGACAGTGCATTAAAAATGTAATGGTCCGCTTAGAGTATTATTTGCAATAACTGAGGATAATGCAAAATTAGTTGCTACTTAAATTAATTACGTTTAATACTCGTACAATGCGGCAAATTAAGCTGTTTGTTCGAGTAAAGAAAAACTCCCAGTTGGTCTGACGACCGTTGTATACTCTTAAAATATTCAAATTGCATTGAAAGAGGTATTTATAACAATATTAAGCAGAAATTGTAATGATTATAATTTTTTATATCTAAGTCATTAAAAAATTAAAAGTTTAAAATAAATATCTAAATATTTTTTTTTTTATTATTTTATTTAATACTTTTTTTTTACTTACTTTGTGTATTTGTTAGCGAATGACTTCCTTCGGTGCTCAATACTCCGGAGAGTATCAAAAGTATGACGGAGGCTAAAGTCCTGACCCAAAATTGTATCTGAGTCATTAGGGCAGTCTTCATTTTAATCTATAGGCTTCTGATCGTCTCAGGATCTTCAGGTACTTCCAAAAAAATGTGCTATCTTATATAATATGCATAAAAATCTCGCTATTCGAGCTGATCCCTTGATGTCGATACTTTTGCCTACTCATTCGATCTAAGCATTTTCTCTGTTTCTCTACTATTGTCAACTGTTAACAGATCATCACGATAAATCGTCGCTCCAAAATATCCAAAGTGTTTCTGTAAAAAGGACAGATAAATATTTAATTAAACATAAAGAATATTAATAGTATTTTGTTTTTTTTTCAATTTTGTGTAGCATAGTGTATATTTAAAACTTGAAGCGCCTAACGTTTTTGTTTTTTTTGGCATCTTCTATGCTCTCTGTTGTTAATGCAATAATTATCTTTATTTGTAAAGCTATTTTCTACGGCGAAAGGCATGAAAGGAAAAGGCAAAAGGCAGCCAAAGTTAAAACCAAATTCCTTTCCTGGAATGCGTCGCGCAATTCACTTTGCCGACTGGAATTTCTTTGCCAAATTTTAAGTTGTGTACAAAAAATTTATGAAGTGGTGAAATAATACATCTAATTCAAGAGGAGTGAGCTCTGTGGTCACAATTAAACAGAAAAACAAACATTTACATTTTGAAGTACATAAAAGGGGAGAAAAGGGGCTTACAAAAAAACAAACACTTTCTCCATTAAATCTTTAAGAGTATTTGATTGGAATTTACATAATAACTTGGTTATTTCGCAGTACAAATCTTTTTACTTAAAGCGACTAAAGTCAAGTTTTTATTGAATTTAAACTCTCTTTTAGCTGATGAAAACTTTCCAACTGCACAACTGAGAAACACAATGATTACTGAATGTTCTCAGATTCCAAAGAGCATATCTTTAATTTTCAGCTTTAAGGCAGTATATATTTTATATAATCAGCTCTTTATGTTTATATAAGCTTCATTTAAGCATTTTTTGTGTATTCATTCACTCAGCCAAGGTCATTCGTCTGGACTGAAGATTTTTCTGTATTCCAAAAACTTAGTGATAACTATAAAAAAAAAAAAAAAAAAATTCTCTATATGGTTATCACTTTTATTTCATATAGAACCTTAGTTCTTGAATGTTCTTATATTATGAAAATACACAATTTGGTTGAAAAAATATTATTTTTGATTGCTAAGAAGTTGCGGCAAAACTTTTAATTTGTGACATTTTTAATATCTAGTTATACCCGTTACTTAAAAAATAAGTAAAAGGGGATATTGTATTCGTTGCAATGTAGGTAACGGGGAGAAGGAAGCATCTCCCACCCTATAAAGCATATATATTCTTGATCAGCATCAACAGCCGAGTCGATGTAGCCATGTCCGTCTGTCCGTCCGTCTGTCCGTCCGTCTGTGTGAGCGCCTAGATCTCAGAGACTATAAGAGCTAGAGCAACCAAATTTGGCACACAGACTTCTATAAACCCTACGCAGATGAAGTTTGTTTCAAAATTTTGCCACGCCTGTTTCCGCGTATTAAGATTTTTTTACCTATTATTATTACTACTATTATTACCTATCATCCTAATAAATCGTTTCAAGATCGGACAAATAGAAAGGTGGTAATGGCTGATTTAAGTTTTAAGCAATGTAAGTGCCTAAAAGCATGCAATAAAATTTTTTTAAATTTATTTATATAAGTAACGGGTATCTTATAGTCGGGAGCTGGACTATAACATTTCCCCCTTGTTTTATAATAGCTTTATTTATCTTATTAGTAAATCTTGTCTATTCAAATCAGTCAAAATCTGTTAAATCATTACGCCATGTAATTTACAGATGTGTTATATTTCAGCACTATCCTCAAGGGCTTTCCAAAAAAAAAAATTATACCCATTGTACAAAGACTGTATGTAAAAATCAGAGCCATCAATTTTGGTGCGAATCCGTTTGTATGTGCGTAATGGTCATCCATCAACAATTAATCGCCCCGTTCCAGAGTGTGAGAAAGTGAGATGGAAAGAGATAGCGAGAGAGAGAGAAAGAGAGAGAGAGAGAGAGAGGAAGAGTGTGAGGGGTGCAAGAGAGTGTTAAAATAAAGAAAATATTCAGGCGGAATTTTTAATTCTCAACGACTGCAATCAAAGGATTTTACAAATGACCAACCCATCTGCTTGTCGGTTGCTTGTTGGATGTTGAATGTTGGATGTTGGATGTTGGTTGAAGCAATGCGATTGCATAAAATGCTTTAACCACATTTCATGTTTGCTTTTGCACGCCCCGAACGTCGGCTCTGTTGACCACAACAAACCCAACTGCGTTACTTTAGTGACATCATGGCCATCACCCCATCAGCATCAGCATCAGCATCAGCAACAGAATCAGCATCAGCATCAGCATCAGCCCATCACGATGAGAGAGAATCAGCATAAAGTGCCTGCTGATCCATTTATTCATATTCAGTTTTGGGCTAAAATCACATAGAACTGTTGCTGTTGCTGTTACATTTAAACGGGATTCACTGCAGGCTCCCAACTCCCCCTCGGTCCCTTCTGAGTCCATGCTTACACTTATGCATGCACATGTATGTGCATATGTATGTAAGTACTAACATACTTACATTGTATGTGTGTTTGTCTCGTAGTCGGACATTACGCATGTGGATTTGCATGACCAGATTGCTGGTTTTGGCTAGTAAAAGATACGGATACATATGTAGTGCATTCGTATATGTGTGTGTGTGTGTGGAGTATACGTGTTGCCGGATACGGATACGGAATTTCGAAATTGTGCGCTGTCGGGTAATACGAAATTCCATTCGCCACAATTTTTAATCAGAAGTAACTGGTGTGGTCGAGCATTTCCGACGGCCTAAAATAAAAATTCAAATAAAAAGATTTGCGTCTGAAATCTCATTAAAAACAATTCCGTTTGTGAAAACAAACAAAAAACAAACAAACAAACGAATGTACGAATGAATGAACGAACGATGTGGATGGCCGAGGAAACATGAATATATCCATCAGTGATGCCAACTACTCGCCACAGGTCAAACCCACCAGAAACAAAGGCATAAGACAATTAAAAAACAAGATAGAAAGATGGATAAATAGTTTTTTTTTAATTGTTGAAGTATATTTATCTTTCGAAACTATCTAAATTCAATTTTAGCATTATATTGACTGCCTAAAATTCCAAAGAAATAACAAACAAATATAAAATAAAATTTAAAAAAAAACCCAAAACATGAGATTTGATATTTTCACGCCTAAATTATTAAAAAAAAGGACAACTTTATCTAGAAAATGGCTGAATTGGCAACTCTGATATCCATCCATACGAACGGACACTGAGCGCAATGTGCGCTATGTTGGGCCGTAATCCCTACAGCTGTAGCTATGCCAATACCAATACCAGTCCCAGATCTCAGCCTCCTCCAGCTGCTCCTCCTTCTTAGCCACAGTGCAGCCAACTGCCTTGAACTTGTCAGTTCGTTCATCGTCCAACTGATGCCCCCTCGTTGCTGGGCTGTTTGTCCATTTGATGACGAAGAGCTACCATCAATTTGCAACACTGCCCAACTCCCCTTCCAGCAGGAGAAGGAGCAGGAGCAGAAGCAGAAGCAGGAACATCAGTCGTCGTCGTCGTCGTCGTCGTCGTGGTCCGCTGTACGTTCACCATCCTCCCACTTTGAGTGTAAACACATAATCCATTTAAATTGTTTGTGGTTTTTCTTATTGTTTGTTTCCCTTCTTGTTTTCATTGTACGAGTAACTGCCATTTTCGCTGCTGTCGCTGTCGCTGTCATTTCTGGCCAAGCTATGCGAAAAACCGAAGGCAAATCGGACTCATGTTAGAGGCCTACACGCCTTCCCTACACCCCTTCTGCATAGTTACTTTAAACAACAAATATTATTCCCCAACCCCGACAGTATCTTTTTTTTCGCTATCTTCTTCTCCTCCTTTTTTTTTTATTTTTTTGTTGACGCTTGACATTTAATGTACTCAAAATGATGTGTATTATAGATACATTTCTCAAATGAAATCTATTCTAATCTCTTCTGGGTCATAATCGCGGTTACCACTTTATAAAAGTATTTTGTACCAGAATGTTGGGAAACTTGTTTTATTTTTGGAAAAAACGTGTAATAACTTCAAAAAAATATACAAAATAATTAATTTTATTAAGAATACATAAATTTGTAGTTTTTGTTTCTAATTAAAAATAAATTACAATTGTGAAGTTATCAAACACATTGTTTTAATAATTTTCATAAAGACAACAATAAACAAGTTAATTCTTTCGAGTGTGCTTGACCGTAGGATACCCTGTGCCCTGGCACTACGATAGACATTAGAGAATTCCCAATCTGTCAATTTGGTTGAGATATCTCAAATAAGATACAAGTTATTCGATCTAAAACTTGAGCCTTGACTGATCGTTCCTATGGCAGCTATATGATATAATGGTTCGATTTCAACCAAATTTGGTCTGGATGTATGGAACCATCACATTTGAATATTGTGACAGTTGGTTGAGATATCTCAAACAAAAAAAAAGATTTTCATACTAAGACTTGATTTTCGACTGATCGTTCCTATGACAGCTTTATGATCTAGTGGTCCGATCCAAATTTAAAAATAAACTTCATCTGCGTCCGGTATTCAGGAACCTACGTTCCTAGTTTGAAGTCTCTAGCTCTTATAGTTTATGAAATCCTTGCGTTGAAACAGATTGACGAACAGACAGACGGACATGGCTCAATCGACTCGGCTGTTGATGCTGATCAAGAATATATATATAGTATATATTATATACTTTATAGATCGGAGCTGCTTCTGCCTGTTACATACATTTCACAAAGCCATTACACCCTTTTTGACCATTTTCAATGAGCACAGGGTATACAAAATCATGTTTTCTCATTAAGTCTTCGATTTTTTTTTAAGCATCTGATTGAGGTATCTTTCTCTGTGTTAGGGCTTTGTTTTAAATTTTAGCTTTCTTTCAATATATTATCACTTAAAAGCATTTAATTGTTGTGCAATATTATACTACATCAAACAAGTTTTGAGTCAGTTTGCTGGGATAAATTTAAGGAATTCAAAATGTAAATGTAACAAACTGTCAGTTCGAGTATTTGAAAGAAACTTATTGGTTTGAGGCTCTTAAGATCTTACATTTGGTTATTTCTTTGAAAGCACTTTCGATTAAAGCACTTTTATTTATTTTGACATTCAACAACGTAGCAAATGATAAAAAAAAAAAAAGTAAAGTTCGTCAACATGAGCTTTTTGAGGGATTGCCTTTCTTTCGTGTCGATGCGTCTGTATTCACTCCCAAAAACACTCAAGGATGCATTAAGTAACATTTTGTGACACGGCGAGTACTCGAATATGTAAGTACGAGTACTCGTACTCCTACTCTGCATAATGGCAGTGTCGTGAATTGTCTGTGCAGAAGTCAAAGTTCTTCAAATTTGCATAGAATCAAAATGACATGTTACTCTTTCTGTTCTTTCGCCAGCTCAAGCCAATAGTAAATGTAAAAAAAAAGAATAGAAAATGATATTGAATGTTCTCGTTGCCTCCAGTCATACTTACATATCTACAGACCTACATACTTATCACATAAGCCACATACTGATTAGCTTAGTAGTATAAGTAGTATTTTCCCATAGCAGTTGCACAAAGAGTGAATAATGTCTAAAGTAAGGTAATGTGCCGAATTCTATAGAAGTGCATTTTGTCAAAGTGGCACGACTACAGTATACTCTATAATTATTAACATTTACATATTTATTTAAATAAAATTAGATTTAAATAAAATGAGTTTTCAAATTGATTAGAAAAAACATAAAATATACTAAAAATTTGCAAATTTTTTTATTTTTATTTATTTTGACATTTCATGAATACCGACAATTTATTAGGGATTTTTTTTTATAACTAGTTGTCATACATTTTTTTGGTGATTTATGAAATACACGTTATGAAATATGTTTGTGAGAGAGTCGGAAAGTAGCATTCAACAATGTAAAATTGCAAATCATTAAAATTAGAGAATCAAACGCATATTAAATTTAGCCATTTCTGTCAACAGTTTCATTTACCTGTTTTTCCGATGTCAACTGGCAATTTTAAAAGCTTATTTAATTATTTATTGCCAACTAATGATGTTGTTAACATTTTACATTTTCAGGGATTTCAATTGGGCTGATTGGTTTATAATATTCGTTAAACTTGTTGTCGAAATGAATAAAATATGATTTCTCAAGTTTTTGTTGTGATCAGTGTGAGTTGTAAAGTAATGAGCTTTTGTCACTCACAAAGTGTCTATACACGACATGCCTGCATTTATACAAAATACACACACACACACACGTGCATATGCATACTTGCTTGTATGTGTGTGTGTGTGTGCTTTTGAAGCATGTAGTGTAATGAGAGGGAATGAAACAGACAGAGTAATACATGCTCAAATAAAAGGACAATGTGCAACTGTGCAAAAGTGGCAAACTGAAATAGTTGTTAGGTAAAAGTTGCAATACAATCTATGTACAAAACACATACATAGATATGGAAATTGCCATGAATGGGTTGAGTTAAACAATTCGTAGCACAGATTTTGGGGCTGCAATGCAATTGTTATCACTTTGCAAAAATAATGCCATACATTTACACTGACTGCTGTAAGCTTGCAGCTGTGAAGATCATGCATACTCGCATGTGATTACATATGTATTTGCATAAAAGACGCACTGTATTTATTTAAAAGCTCATTTGCCAACATGCTCATATTCATATCGCAGGCCGTTACACTTTTCATAAACTAATTCCGCACTCTGCCACGCCCCCTTGCCAGCCCACTGTCTCTGTCGCCCACTGTTACCCCGTCACGTCTGCTCCGCCGGTTGTACCCAATTGAGTTGTGGAGCGTGCCGTGTCTGTTGACTTTGCTCCTTATCAACAAGTCGCCACTTAATTCAATTACATTAGATACGACGAACAAACACGAGGATGAGTCGAGGTCGAGGTCTGATACTCGCACTCGTATCTCTGAAAGGGACCCAGACAACTTTTCCACAGTGGCATGAGAGATGAGAGTTTTCGAGGAGATAGGCCGGCAACGGCATAAGCATAGAGACTGCGGTTAGATGACAGCTGAGCACTATTCCCAGTCCTATTCCTGTTCCCATTCCTATACCACACTCCTTGAAAATGCGTCTCTTAAGGAATAAAGCATTTAATAGCCGCCGGCATTTCAATTTACATATTCTTCGATTTAAATTGTATCCTATTGTGCTTTTGCAGTTTTAATATTTTCATCAGACAATAATAGCAACAGAAAACCTAAGCAAATTAAAAGCCTAGCTGAAGGTCAATTATAAAATGCTCTGAATTGCCTGGAGGCATTTCAATTTAGAACAGAACGAACTTTATATCTTGTTTATTCAGCTGACCAATCTCAGAGATTTTGCAAATCAATACTACAATCAAACTAAATCATTTGTATATTTATAATTCCATCTTCAATTACTTGCTTTTAATTTTAATTTTGTTTTAAATTGTGCAAAAAAACCATTATAGTTGAGTGCAAGACAAAGTCTCTGGAAAAAAGTAAATGAAGTATAAGAAGACATTTAATTAGAATTTAACAACATTTCGTTCGCGTTCTTTCGTTTTCAAAAACCAGACAAACGTACTTATATACAAAATTCTAAAAATATTTTTTTTTGTTTTGCCTAGTTTTTAGTTCCTAAAACAAAGCTCGAATTTCAAAACTAAAATCAAGATATTTTAATAAGTTAAATTGTTTTGTGTTCCTTGAACATTTTAACCATAATGACAATTCATGATCGCTTCAGATCACTAAGAAATTCAAATTAATTGCTGCAAAGCACATCAGTTCAATCTCAGTCAATTTCGACACATGCATTTTCACAACTTTTCCCCTTGATACAAATTGGAAAATAACTGTGTAATAAGTTGATCTACAGATATTTATTTTATTTCTTCGACATCTTAAGATGTGTTCATATTTAGAAGAGACTCGTGAGAACTGTTTCAGTGTTGTTTAAAAAAACACCTAACAAAAAAGAAATGAAAGAAAAGAAATCACAACAACAATGATCAATCATCAGTTTTTATCTTACTGAGATCGAATAATAATTAAAAAAATTTAACTTTCGGCACAACTTTGGCGACATAACAGAATTGAATTTCAAGTCAAGAAAGGAAAACTTGTTGGCAATATAAGTAATTGGATTTTCATATGGTTGTATGGATAAAAGTAAACAACAATTATGTTCAAGGCTATATCCGGTTAATTAAGCGATAATTATACAGGGGTGACACAGAAATCGCTTTCGCTTGAATTTCACTGGAATTTGTATTAAATTTAAGTGAAATTCAAGCGAAACCGATTTCTGTGGCACCCCCGATAGTTTGATTTTAAGAAAAGCGTCTTCTATGAGAGGACAATTGTAAGGAACTTTTGCAATTGTTGTTTTTTGATCAAATTTTATGTCTTTTTGTAAGATCTATCTATCTCCTTTATCAATGTTGGAAGTGCAGGAATCGATTTCAAGCTTATTTTTAAGTCTTGTCATTAAAGTTAACATAATTTATTAATTTGACAATTCTAAATTAACTTTTGCATAACATGTTTTGTTGTTATTTGATTAAATTTTAGTTGATTTTAAAAGATCTATTCATCTCTTATATCAAGATTACAAATGCAGGAAATTTATTTTCAAGGGGCAATTCCAGAAGTCAATATTATACTTAAATGAGAAAAGAGATTTGATAATTGATTAAAATTGACAATACCCAATTTCTCTATTTTTTATTTAAACTTCAATGCGTAAGAATGTACAAATACAGCTAAACTATTTTCTTTTGAACAGTACAACTCTTATCCTTTCCTCTGTTGCAGTATTTCCACTTTTCCCATTTGAACAAAATAAATGAGCTGCATAATTAAACTAGAAGTTTTAAAGAAAATAGAAAATACATTTTCATGCTTACATTTCGGACACGAATACGAGTAGAAGAAGAATGAGAAGATGGAGAAGTAAAAGGAGAACAGTTTAGTTCAGAGCTTGTTCTTTTTTATTTATTTATTTTTTGTTTGCATTTAATGCGTTTTATTCTCAAGTGTTGCACCACTTAAACACTTGGTTAAATTAATTGTTTAAAACAATTGATCGTTAATATTGCGAACATTATCAGCGAACTCTAGTTGTAGTTTTAAATACGCGAAATAAACTAAAATCAAATTAAGGGGAGATGAGAACAGTCGAGTTGTTGTCTCGCATTTAATAAGCTTAAGCAAATTTAGAGTTTTGTTAAACAATTATAAATATGTAATACACCAAGTCGAAGCTAATTATAAGTGTAACGACGGCAAATTCGCGTTCTGAGCACGAGCTTCGATATTGTTCCGTTAATTCAATTCGAACTCGACCGTCACGCGACAAGCTCTGATTGGGACTGAAGCAAGGACGCCAACTGATAAGTAGTCCTTACCATGTGTCGCTTCAATGCTGCATCGTCGGAAGCGCTCGTGTCACCCGAAGCACTTCACTTGCCCCTTCAATGGGCGGGGAGTGTGTATCCGACGCTCTCATTGGCGGTATCATAGCGGAGGTGGGAGAGTCCGTACCGTAAGCATGCCTATCTACGCAATGAGAGAGAGAGAGCGTGTGGATCAAAGTAGATGGCATCCACCACGTGTCGTTGTGGACTGCATTCTCTCTATTTCCTTTACTTCACTTTGCCAGCGTGTTATAAACAAATGAGTGGTGCTCGAGTTAAGAGTGTGTGTGATGAGGAGATACCCTGTAACGAAATACACATAGTTTATTTCGTGCATAAGTGCATTTAATCAGTGGAATTATTTAAATGAAATGCGCATTTTATTCTCTTCATCAAGGTCGACCCATCTCATGCAATCATTCAGCAAAACTGCTAGTTTTCAAATGTTCTACTTGGAGACTCCCTATTCCCAACTCTTGCCAATTTACTCGAACAGTTGTATGTAGCTAATCACGTTGCAACCTTTTAACGCTAGGTGGCGCCAACACGGCTTTCTTTTCTGTGCACTATGAAATACTGTTTATTGAATAACTTTAGTGTTTGTTATCAGATTATAATGATATTTTGAGTTCAGTTAAATAACAGTTATGTGCTAAAAAAAGAGTTTGATTTGATTTTATCGATTCGTGGTAAATGTATCTCAGACTACATAAATTTGTTATTATTTATCGCATACTTTTATATTCACTATATTCATGTTTACGATAGAAAAATAACCCTTTAAATTATAGATCAAATGTGAAGGAAATAAGAGTTATTTGTGCCTGTTTACGTTTGTTGGTCCCCTTTTGAACACAACACAACACAACACAACACAACATAACACAGAAGCCTGTTGGCTAGTGAAGTACTTGAATATCCTTGCATAAATAAATGTACAATTTTTTTGTGTCAGCCACAAAAATGATATAAATAAATAACAAAACATACATTTTAGAACAAACAAACAAATAAACAAATAAATGACCGCAAGTAAACTGAGGAAACATATTTGTTTTAAATTTTTGAAATACTTTTCTCAAATTATTCCATTCAACATTTTCAAGGTCCTTTTGGTTTATTTATTGCTCCTCGTACAGTGAAAGCTATGAATCTACCACAGCGTTTTTTTGCTTTTTATGCGTAAGTATCTCTGCGTGTATAAATTGTACGAGTATCTGTTAGATACATGCATATGTACATAAGTATGTGCTTGTGGCATGTGTTGCGGTCAGTACGCTGGTATGTCTATGTCTGTGTGAGAATGTATATGTATACGTAGGTATGTGTGTGTGTGTGTGTGCCAGGGCTACAAATCGCATAAATTTCTGAATAGGCCAGAAGACTTTCGTTAGCCTCAGCTGATTGATATAAGGAACTTAATTTTTTAATGAATTAATTTCCCCCCTTTCTGATTTTTTCAGATATTCCATCCAAATCTCATCTAAATTTGACGGTTACTGTACCCAATTTATAACATATGTAGGATTATGCTTATCGCACTACATGTTCAGATTCATCTTATAATCTTTTGAATTCTGATAATAAACTTTATTTTGCTGACTTCATTATTGTCGAGAAGACTTACAAATTTTATGAAATGATTTAGAAGGCACCCATAGTTTTTTTTTTGGATGATGAGAGAAAGGGAGAAACATAACAAACAGCAATAAATAAAACAAGTGTATAACTGAATAACTAAGATTTTATTGTGCTTGCATAATGACTTTTAGGCAAAGGCAAAGCCAATGCCAGAGCTAGCGAGAGAGAAAAAGAGTCAGAGTAAGAGAGAGAGAGAGAGAGACGCGAGGATGAAGAGTAGACAAAGCGAAAGGATGCGAAGTGAGCGAACGCAGCTCATTGAATGAAGAGTCAAGAAGCAAAGGCAACATCAATGGCAAGCAAGTAACAATAACTTTTAATCACTTTAAATAATAAAATCCAAGAAACACTTTCGGATTTACTGAGTTCCTTGTTGAGGATTAGCTGAGTGAATCTCCGACGGCTTAGTAAAATGCCTTCCAGCACTAGAACATCGTGGCTCCGCTTTTCCAATCCCTTCCTCTCCTTCCTTCCTTTCCCCTTATACATTTCAATCGTATGTAAGTGTGTATGTATATAACGGGTAAATGCGGGTTTTAGCAGCATTCCTCATCCTCATCCTCATTTTCATCATCATCCTCGTCCTCGTCCACATCCAAGTAGACTCCAAGTAGCTGGTGCTTTAAGGAATCAAGAGTTTCGCCTTCTGAAACTTGGGCGAAATGCGAATGCGTATGTAGATAGCGTCTTTATCCAATGAATGTCCTTGCCATCCTTTGCCAGGACGAAATGCGAAAGGAACACAAGACGCTGAACACAACAAACTGTTATTACTAGAGATGCTTTGATAAATGCCGCTCTGTCACAATGATGATAATCTCAACTAATGAGGAATTAAAATTGGATTACAGAATTCTCTAATTAAAAGGATTTAGTCCAATGCAACAATGAATATTGTATAACAAATGGATTAAAACTAAATGAATCTACGAGAAGTTCTCGCATGTGATATAAACTTGTCAAATACACAATGTCGAGTAATTATCTTTTATCAAGGCTGCAAACCTCAATTACTTTGGACGATATTTGATTCTAAGATTTGAAATGAACTTAATTTTATCAATAATACAAATATTTATATTTTTTTTTAAAAATATCCATCAAATCAAGCTGAAATAAAATAATTCGATTTTAAAATTAAAAAAACTTTGAGATTTATGTAGCTACTAAAACTTTATTTTTATTGCACGATGAATTTGTCTCAGCTATGTTGTGTGAAAATTTCAGCCTCCTAGCTTTTACCGTTTGGGCTGCACAACGATCAGTCAGTCAGGACAAAGAGTTTTATAAATATTACAAACTAAAATAAAGCAGAAAATTACATTTGTCTAGCACACTAAAATATTTTTAGACCCCGTACTTTAAAAAAGTAAAGGGGTCTATTAACTTTGTCACAAAAAAAAATGTGCGTAACAGGCAGAAGGAGGCGTGGCAGACCCCATAAAGTATATATATTCTTGATCAGCTTCAACAGCCGAGTCGATATAGCCATGTCCGTCTGTCCGTGTGTCCGTCCGTCCGTCTGTCCGTCTGTATTGACGCCTAGATCTCAGAGACTATAAGAGCTAGAGACTCCAAACTTGGTATGTAGGTTCGTCTATATTGCAAGCAGATCAAGTTTGTTTTAGATTTTGGATCGGACCACTATATCATATAGCTCCCATAGGAACAATCAGTTGAAAATCAAGTCTTAGTATGGAAAACTTTTTTGCTGTTTGAGATATTTCAACCAAACTGACAGAATATGTATAAAAGATGGTCCCATACATACTGACCAAATTTGAAATCGGATTACTATATCATATAGCTGCCATAGGAACGATCAGTCCAAATAAAGTCTTAGTATGAAAATCTTTTTGTTGTTTGAGATATCTTTATAATAAGTACGGGGTCTCCGACAGTCGAGTACCGCTCGACTGTAGCACCGCCGACTAGTTTTAAATATCTTTCTATGTCTAAACAATTACTTAACCAACTGTATGTATTTATTTATTACAATCAACTGTTTTGACATTGCTTTCTAAGTTCTTGTAGCTCAATGGCTACTCAATACTTTTGGACAATGTCGAGCCGAGTCTAGTTGAGTTGGGACGAGTCTAGTCGAGTGACATTCATCGGGCTTTTAAGCTCGTCATTCAAGCAGGCTAATTGTTTTCTGTTACGAGCCAGAATCATTGTAATCGCCACCATTAAAACACTGTCAATCGCTCAACAACAAAGCAACCCTCTTAGAACAGTCGGACGGCAACAATGGCAACAACAATAATTACATTCGCACAACAACAGAGATTATTGTCAGTCAGTCAGTCATTGAGTCAGCCAAGTGGGATGCTGTCGAGGCTGAAGCTGATGCTTTTCAAAAAGACTTTGAACAATAAATGATGTGAAATCTCCTGAAACTGAACTGTGTTCCCTTCGCATTGTGTGTGTGTGATTGTGTGTGAGTGTGTGTGTGTGTGTGTGTGTGTGTGTGTGTGTGTGTGTGTTGCCTGCAATTCGCGAAGAGGCTCATTCGAATTCTCAACCATCTTGCCGCCTTCTTTTTGGCTGTTGCCTCTTGATTCCTGTTGCCTGGCACTGCTTCTTTTTCTTTTTATACCTGGCAATCATCATATACAGGGGTATATCTCTTATAAACTAAAGATTTTCCAATTAAATACACAAACTTTAAAAACTATATACAAATTCGCATTATTTTTCAATATTTACCCAATCTCTTTGTCTAAATCGCAATCACAAACACATTTATTTTATCATTATAAATCTTGCCATTTAATCGCTTCGAGATCGGATAAAAATAATGGTAGTTATGGCTGTTTTAAGATTTAATTTAGTTTAAAGTCTTAATCAATCATTCCATTTAATCTGGTCGTGATCAGATAAATAAATTAATAGTTATAGCTGTTTTATCTTGTCATTTTGTTACAGTCGGAGCTTGAAGTTTATATTTTAATTTAGTACCGGGTATTTTATAGTGAGGCCCGCGACTGTAGCGATCTTACTTGTTTGGTTGTTGGTTTTTTGTTGCCGTCGACAAAGCCGTTGCTGTTGTCGTTCCTTATGCATGGCTGCCTGTTTGGCTGACTGTCTGGGCCCTCTTCCTCTTTCTCAGCCTCTGTGTTTGCCTGCAACAACATCCGTTTGTTTTTTGGCCACCTCTTCTTCTACTTCTTACTTACGTTCGAAAAACCAAAAAGCAAACATTTTTTCTGAGACACTCGACTTGTACAAAGTAAATCGGCTTTCGATTGTACTTGAAGTGGGAATCTGTCTCCCCTCTCGCCCTTCCCTTCGCCTCTGTTCACCTCTGCTTATCATCGCAACTACTTACCGTGTATCCTCCTCAAATACATACGAGTACTCGCACTTGTCGTAACTCTTACTCATACTCATACTCATACTCATTCTCATCCCCATTCCCATCCCCATCCCCATTCCCATTCCCATTCGCTCTTCTACATCGCTAATGTGCGTGTCTGCATGATGTAAGACAGATACGAGTATTTTCACCTTTCAAAGATGCACGAATGAGTGAATGAGTGAATGAACGATGAATGAATGAATCAAGTGGCAACGAGCATGACAAGAGTCAATTGAAGCGGCTCAATCTTTGACTGAATGACAAAACATCCCTTTGCTGCATTATTCAGGTGTGCCATCACGATAATAACAATTGTTTTCTATTTATTTTACTATTATTACAGAACTTAACTGAGACTTTTCTCGATTTCTACTTATAAACTCCATCTATTCAGAAACATATATTTTGGAAAACTCAGCTCCCAAGTTTTTATGCCAAAAATGCATTTACAAAAAAATACTTTTTCTTTTGCTAAAAATAAGCTGATTTAATTTAACTGAAGCCTTAAAAAAAAAAAACAATATATAACTTATAGATATTTCAAAATCCATTGTTTTTAAATATACAAAAATTTTTGTTTCGTATCTGTACAAAAAATCTATTAATACCAACAAAAAAATATTGCAGAACTGTTGTAATTTATTTTTATACTACAGTCGAACTTCCCTAACTTGAACTTCCCTAACTCGAATTTTCCCTAAAGGGGCATTTACACTAGTTGACAAGCTGGTCAATTTCATCTCAGTAGGCTGAAAATTTTGATGACAACTTAATCAACTCTAGTGTAAACGGTGGTCAACTCTAAGCAAAAGTGTGTTGACTTGGTAAAAAGCACAGCCTACTGAGATGAAATTGACAAGCTTGTCAACTAGTGTAAAGGCACCATAACTCGAACAAAATCGAGTGGCAATAGCGTTTACTGAGCAAATTTCATACAATTCTGCTTCCGTAACTCGAACTTCCATAAGTCGAATTTCTCCATAACTCGAACAAAAATATTGGCGCGTGCTTCTAAGTCGAATTTTTCGGGAAAATCCACAATAAAGCTTGCATTTTTTTTGTTTCTGTTTTATGCTTTTGTAACAGGCTCGTTTGGATATATATTTAATATTGATCTACATTAAAATATGGTGATGCAATATGATAGAATATTACATCAACAATTACTTAGGCCTGTGAAATTGCTATAGGAAAGATGTTCTTAATGTACTTCTTTGTTAGCGTATCAGCGCAAGATTATTTGAATTATTAAATTAAATTATTAAATATTCAAACTTATTAGTTAAGGAATTCGAAAGTGGACCAAAAAAATTAAAGTGGCTGAATAATATGGTATCTCAGTGAAAACAGTTTTCATTATTATAAATAATAGAATTAATTATGATGTCATTTGAATCGGGAAATTTTCTGGATAAAGCAAAAAAACGAAAAACCAAATTTTTGAGAATATTAACAGGTCTTGAAAAAACTGGAATCCTTTTTTGTTGAAAACAACAAGACAAGTTTGCAATTTGAAATATAATTCCCTAACTCGAAGTCTTCCTAAGTCGAACTTTTTCTTTGGATAATTGTGATTCGAGTTAGGGAAGTTCGACTGTATTTAGTTATTGAAAATGAGTTATGAAGAGCAGGGACCGCAAATAATGATTATTGAAGTTTTTTCATTAATTTGATTAAATTTGAGCGAAAAAATAAAACTCACAAGTAATCATTATTTATGATTTTTATTTTTTTCGCTCAAAATAAAACTCACTTTAAATTCATGGCTTTTGTGTAGGATTTTCACAAAGTATTTTTGCGTATCCCTTTAAAAGAAACCCAGAGGACCCATAAAACGCCAAAACTAATCTTTAAATTATTACGTAACCTTTTTTAAAAGTGAGTTTTATTTTGAACGAAAAAATAAAAATCACAAATAATGATGACATGTGAATTTTATTTGATTCGCTTAAATTTAATCATTATCATTGAAGAAAATCCTTAAAAATCTTTAAATAATCATTACTATGTAATTTTTATAATAGAGCTCATAATGATTAAGGTCCCTGATAAAGAGGGTTAATTTGGCGAAGTTTTCCATCTGTTCCATGTTACACTCTACTTATTAAAATACACCTTGGCTACATCATTTATTTTTATATTTTATTTTATTAAATTAATTAAAATAGATAATTAACAGTTGCTAAAAATGTATATAAAATGAGCATTGAGTATTAATTATTGACAAATAGATAAACGTTTTATTTTCGGGCATATTCAAACCTCTCTTGTGAGCTGACGTTTAACAGCGATTGAAGCATAATTTTCGTGCCGACTGTAGTATTGGGCTGATTGGAGTTTTCTTTTGTCGGAGCTAAGAGAGAGAGAAAGCCAAGGAAGTGCTTGGTTTCATTAGACGTTGGTCGAAAGAGGATCCTTTCACTACTAAACTCTTTTATGTCTCTTTAGTTCGTCCTATCCTAGAATACTGTTATTGCATTTGGTGCCCGCAGGATTGAATTGAATTAATTCAAAAGCAATTTATGTTTTTACCTTCTTCTAACTCTTCTGTCTTTGAAAAACTTTTGGTGTTTTTTTTCTTTATATTTTGATTATTGGCGAGATTGATTCCAATTTCCTTTTGGGACGCCTCACTTTTTCTGTCTCCCGCCTTTATCCTTACTTAGATGCAAAACTGATAACGCTTTAAACATTTTGTGTTTTGTGCCCAGATTTGTCTCGTTTTCTCTGCAGAACTCTCTCTCTCCTCGCTTTTCCTATTCCTTTCCAGAAATTCCTGACCTTACCAATATTAATACTTGCACTACCACTGATTACTATTACTTATACTTATTGATATGGTTGGATTTTCCTGGATTTTCCCCAATCCATGCAATTTTAAACATTTTTAATATTTAATTTTTCTGTATTCTTTTAGTTTAAATTTAATCTTATATATAGTTCATATTAATTTCAAATAATATTATTTAAATTTTTAAAAGTACGTTTAATTGCTCAAAGTTAAATAATTAAATAAAAGGAACATTTAAAATGGACTTAAAATATTAAAATCGTTTAAGACCAGCATTAATGCACTCACGATGAGGGCTTATACCGATTGATATGTTGACTAAATCATGTGTCAGAATAACATAAGTAAGTAAAGCGACAAATGCGGCTATATTCACATGACAGCTCTGTTGTCGAGAGCGACAGAGAGAGAGAGAGAGAGAGAGAAAGTTCATTTGCATTAATGATTACTGTGGATGGGTATGTGGATTTACCTCTTAATCAGAACAAAACGTGACGTCACCTACGATGATAACTAGGGTCACTACACAAGGGAGAGTGAGAGAGAGCGAGAGCGAGAGAGCTTATGAGGATTGACAAAAAGTAAAAAGTGCTTTGGGACCATCGTTTTTTTTGAAATGCGGAACACAACACACCGTGATATACTCGCATCAAACGCACGCACACATCGACGCACGCACACACACGCACACACATGTATATACAAACATCATAGCACACGTTCAGTAACAATAGTGTCCATTAACACGCTGGCGGCCAAACAACTTGGCTATTGATGTCATAAATTAAAATTGCAATCGCAGACCATTGATGATAAATCATACGCTCGGATGAGTTTTCATCTCGCACATGAATTGTAGCTGGCGGCAACTACTGTCCACTGTCCCACTGTGCCCCCGTTGCCCCATGTCCTTGCCCCCTGTCAGTGGAACAACCAGTCGATGATGCGATGACTCTCAGTGTGATGTGAGTGCGAGTAGTGTAAGCCAGACAGAGACAGAAGATGATGTTGCTCTACTCTCGCTCGAAGCGACTCGACTCGACTCGACTCGACTCGACTCTCTATATATTGCGACGTGATGGGATTTTCAAAAATCCAAGCTAAATCGTTTTTGTTTGCAGCTAAAGCTAACTTTGACTGCTAACTTTGTTAGAGAAGAGAAATTTATGTTTTATTTGGTGTCAATTTGTGGCAGAAATCATTCTTTTTATTCATAAATCGCATACAATTCGATTATGTTCGATGATTTGATTGCTTAAAATTGAATTTGTGCGATACTGAAGATATTTCAATACATTTTCGCACGTGATGATCCAAACTGAGAATACAAATGCGTTATTTATACTTACTACTTATATATACATACATATTTATATGTTATATACAACTTGGAACTTTAAGCAATCACATATTTACTCGAAGTGCTTTATTTGATTCTTGGTTCTGTGTGTGCGCGTGTGTGTGTGTGTGTGTAAAGTACATACATCACGTGTGATATTAATATTATTAAACAGCCTTGAGCAAAGTTATAATATGACTGAAGTGTTGAGTAATGCATTGAAAGGAGACACGAACTTTCTATTTTATTAGTATGGATATTCATGATCACATGTGCCTTTTGTTAGAGTGCAATATAATAGTAGTAGAAAAATTGGCAGAAATAATTGCAGGCAAAACGTATTCGAATATATAGTAGTACTACGAATTAGAAGTTAATTGGTATGCAGAAATATCTTCAGTAATGGGGTAAAAATAGCATAGAAAATATTGCAAGCAAAATGGGCAGTAGTACTTGAGTAGGAGTAGAAAAAGTACTAAAAATAATTACAGATTAAACGTATGCAGAAATAGTAATACGAATTAAAACTGGATATTGGTATACATGTGTTCATTAAAAAGAAGAAAATTTAATACCAAAGAACATATTGCAAACAAAATCTGCGGAAAAAGTAGTAGAAAAACTACTACAAATAATTGCTGGCAAAACGTATGCGGAAATAGTACTACAAACTAAATCAGAAAATGCACATGCACAAATAGGTGCAGTATTTAGATGGAAATAACATATAAAATATTTAAGATATTCAGAAACTCTGATATTTGTATTAATTTATAATATGATATATGTTGTAATAACAACAAACACACAGAAAACATTTTATCACACCAAACATGCCCTGGGGTAATAATTCAAAATTTGTCGTATTGAGACAAAATTATAAATAGAGAAAGGTTGCCTGACTATTAAAAGTATCACGCTGAGGTTGGTATTGGTATACGTTGTAAAAGTAAGTAATTATACCCTGTGCCCATTGAAAATGGTCAAAACGGGTATATTAGATTTGTGTGATGTATGTAACAGGGAGAAGGAAGCATCTCCGACCCCATAAAGTATATATATTCTTGATCAGCATTAACAGCCGAGTTGATTGATCCATGTCCGTCTGTCTGTCCGTCTGCCCGTCTGTCTGTCCGTCCGTCCGTCTGTTTGAACGCGTCGATCTCAGAGACTATAATAGCTAGAGACTTCAAATTTGGTATGTAGGTTGCTGGATACCGGACGCAGATCAAGTTTGTTTTTAAATTTGGATCGGACCACTATATCATATAGCTGCCATAGGAACGATCAGTCGAAAATCAAGTCTCAGTATGTACAACTTTTTTGTTGTTTGAGATATCTTAACCAAACTGACAGAATATGCAAACGGAATGGATCCAGCCATCCTGACCAAATTTAGTTGAAATCGGACTACTATATCATATAGCTGCCATAGGAACGATCAGTCGAAAATCAAATCTCAGTATGAACCACTTTTTTGTTGTTTGAGATATCTCAACCACTGACACAATTTGCATACGGGATGGTCTTTGGCATCACCAAATTTAGTTGAGCGGCGTAAAATATTTATGTTTTATATGCTTTCATACATATAACTAACTATATTATAACTTATATTCTATTTTATGGAGACTGGCACAGGGTATCTAACAGTCGAGCAAACTCGACTGTAGCCGCACCTCCCCGCGAGCGAAGTGAGCAGGGGGCGAAGCCCCCTTGTTTTTCTTGGTCCGGTGGCTCTATGCCACAGCTGTTCATTGAAGTTAAACTCATTACACTGGGAATTTATCACAAATACGACAACAGAATCTTAAAAAGTTCACTCACTAGCTACACTGTAATAAATTTGTCACATAACACAAATATCATAGTTTCTGAATACCCTAATTGTAAAGCGAAATCATATCCTAAATATTAAAATTACTTAGAGCAGCAAAAGATAAGAAATATTTTGACGACTACTTCACGATACTACAGCTACAAAAAAAAGCGAATTATAAGACTCTTAAGAGTTGAAAAAAGGACTCTGAAAGTCGCAAGTCTGCTATAATCAGCGCAGAGTACTCATGGTCTTGTTACAACTTTTTGAAAGACCTTTTGACTACGGTACTACATTGTTGAGTATCCTCGGCTAGTTGAACACTTTTTTGGCTGTCTCTTTGGCTTTTTTGAAGTTGTTACGAGTAACTCGAAAAGAGGCAGTTGAACATTGTCATGCGAGTTTTCCCATATGTTCCAATGTTAAGAATTTATGTAATACACATACATACATCCACTTAGAATAGTGTTCCTATGGGGTCAAAGGCATGGGGGCAGCAGAAAAGCGCGCACTGTTGAATTATTAAAAGTTTTGAAGAAACATACTTAAAATAGGGGCTTGAACGTAAGCAGAACAGAAAATATTTTCTAAAGGTGAATCTTCTTTTACTATTGTCTTATGATCTTACAAATATAGGGCTAACTTTTTTGCATGTAAAGAATTAAATTTTTTGTAAGTTTTTCTTTGTAAATATATAGATGGAAATACTTATATATATGCTTGTACATCTTGAACTGGTTTTTAAAGACATCCTTGGCTGTGCGTAATGTAGACACTTCCGACATTTGGCACTTAATAATTTGGCGTTAAAATGTTCGTAGAAAAATTGACAGCATTTTGACAGCACCAAAAATAAAAAAGAAAAAGAAACGGCATAACGCTAAAGCTTTCGCTGTCTCTGTCCCTGTTCCTGTCCCTGTCTCTGTCTCTTAATGCCACCCTTTAGACATGAGCTGGAGCATTCGACCACAAGCTTCATTGTGAGACCTATGTGTCAGATCCAACGCATTATAGTATGTCATTCTGGCTGCCATGCCTGACGTTCTTACTTAATACAAGCTCGGGAATCTCCCCACTTCCTTCCCGTGTATGAATGTGCAGATATGAGTATGTATGTATGTCTGTACAAATATGTGTTGATATGCAGCTTACCTCGCTCTCCTGTCAACATGAGAAATCCTAAGACGCTTGTCAGTAGATACATATGTATGTATGTATGTATATAAAAAAAAAATGTTTCAGCTGTGAAAAACATTCTTCAGCTCAATTCTAATGCGTTTGTAGTGTTCGTATCTCAGCGTGTAAATAGTTGTTGTAATTTCAATACCTCGTAAACTTGTCACACTGAAAGTATATAAATTTCTGAATAGTGATATTTTTAATACTGATATAATTATCAATTGTTTTTTATTTCTATCTCTCACCAAGCTTAAAATAATGATTTTAAAAGTAAGAAATTTCTTGAATTTACTTCCTTCCGAATCAATAAACGAAATAAAATTAAAATTTATGTTTTTTTATTCAACTTCAATTGATTTATAATATTTGCCCTGACAACTATAGTTGATAAAAAAAAGGATCTAAAATCAAGATTTTGGTCTCAGAGCTAAAAACTTTGGTCTAAAAAATGAGTCGAGAACATGAAAATATTGAAGTAAGAAAACACATCTTGATTCTAAGAACATTTCAATTAAGACCAAGTTCTTATTTTTAAGATCATAAATTCTTATATTTTCAAGACCACAAATCTTAGTATAAGAATAAAACTTATTTTTTTTGTAAGATTATACGTTCTTATTTATAGACCAAAAAGTTTTGAGTACTCAAGACAAAAAATCTCCAATAAAGATTAAGCTTCTTAACATTTTAAGAAGAATGAAGTAATTTTTAGTTAAATTGAGGTCTAGTAATGTCAATATGACACTAAACAACAACACACAAAACACTTGCAGAACGCAATTAGCATGGCTCGGTATACAGCTGTTTCAAGAGATGCCAAGTTGTGAATTCTAGGTCTCAAAAAGTGACACAACTTTAAGATTTTTGTTCTTATTTTAAGAGAAAAAGATCTTAGATCTAAGATTTTTATTCTTATAATAAGAACTTAAGATTTTTTAGAATAATATTCTTAGTTTAAGTAATTTTGTCTTAAAATGGTAATATATTAAGAACAAAATATTTGAGAATTTTTTTCTTATATTAAGAACTTACGATTTACAAGATAAATATTCTTGGTTTTAGTAATTTGGTCTTAAAATATTCTTATTTCAAGAACAAAATATTTAAGATGAATGTTCTTGATTTTAGAAAGTGGTCTTTTTGAGATTTCTCTATTTTACAGGGTATTCTTGTGGTTGAGTTATAATATGGAGCTTGTCAGGGTCATATTTAAGGGGTGTAAAATGATTTGCTGTCAATGTCATGTTCGCATGCTTTGCTCAAATTGCATTTTGGTCAAACTTATAAAAAATACTCTCAAGATAAAATCTCTTTCTACAGCCAATCGTCCAATGAAAGAGGAATTTGGACTGATAGATTATGTAACTGGATTCATTAAATAACATAAAACCGATTATTTAAACTAACCAAGAATATGATTCAAGACATTTTTCTTAAAGTTTGTAATGCTTATTTTAAACAATTACAGAGTATGAAACGCATAGCATTTCCAATTAAAAACAGACTTACAATTACGAGTTCGAGTATTCGTATATTGGGTAGCATTGGCAGGCAGCTAACTTGACTTTTTCCGTTCAAACGTCTGCAATAATAAACATTAATTTTTATGCCAGTTTGTATAAGTTTGAGAGTTCTTCAGACGGAAGGGGGAACTCTCATTTGCCCCTTGACATTGACTAATAATTAAAAGGGGAATGTGAATTAATTTCAGTAAATAAACTTTTTAATTTTCAAAAACAGTCGTAAATTTACAAAGTATTCAAGTTATGCCTCTAATTAAATGCGAAATGTGTGTACGATTTAATTCATAATGCTTGACTCTGATTTAAAGGGTTGAGGGTGAAATGGGCACTTGCTTGAGTTTAATACCAATTTAATGGTCGAAAGCTAGAAATGCATGTATCTACCTCATTGTGTACTATTTGCAACTACACGGGCACAAGATCCACGTGAATCTTGTCTAGAAAGTTTCAAAGTCACGTTTTGACGCGAAACTCCCCGAGTACTTATTGCTGACAAACTAGACCGTATAGATTAGAACTTTCTTGCCTAAAAAGTATCGTGGAAATCCACTTTACTTTTAAATAAACTTAGAAGTTGCAGCCAGTGAGAAGACTACGTTTCAGACTCTACCCTGTAATGAGCTCTGATAATGAAAATAGGAAACACAAACATAACTATAGCATAACTGTTTTTATAATGCAATTTTTGAAAAACTGTCAGAAAATAAAATACTCAACTTCTAAGATATTTCTAACATAAATACCATTGTTGAATCTAAATAATAGAGCTTTTAATTTGTTTAATTCAGGGGATTTCCAAAAGTTTCCTGCTTCCAAAAATGCTTAAGTAGTAAAAAAAGAATTTTTAAGTAGAAAAAAGTGTAAATGCGTCTAAAATTTAATCAAATAACATTGAATGGTAAAGTTCATAGGTCAAATGTGACCAATAGCTATTATAACATAGTATTAATCATATCGCAACATTACTTATAAAGTGTCCCAGGCAGATTTTGGAAAATGAACAAATGGAATTAATGAATTATGATAAATTACCTCCGCGAACGAGTAAACAAATGCTTCGATACGTGGAACGTGAGTAAATATGTACATATGTACTTACATATATACTTACAAACATGTGCATATGTACTCACATACTCGTATTTGGTTGGTCAAGCTATCGACTTTTGATTAGCGTGCCTGCATCAAATGGAGCGTTAAAGAATTAAATTGCCGGAATTTCAAGCACTCTGTTGCAATGACATAATTCGGGTGGGCGGTAAAAAATACCAACATATAACATATGTAAGTACAAAGTTACCAAACTAAGTAGTAAGTGTATTTTCATACCCTGTTGAAATTGCGAATGGGTGTATCTAGAAATATTATCAGAATATTAACAACCTTTTTGTATTTGCTGATTTGATAACTTGTTTAGTTCTGAATGTGAATGTAATTTTTAGGACATTTAGGCATTTTTAAATAATTAGAATATAATATAATAACTTAATTTATTTGAGAGGTCATAAATGTTTTCAACTTGGCAGTAAAATAAATAGATAATTTGATAAAATGGAATGACAAGTTTGCGGTATTTACAATAGTTTGGAAAAGCGCATCCCTGCGGCAGTAAAAGTCAAAAGTTAAACACAAATAATGCACAAATATATACTATTTTGGCCAAGTTGATTGCTTCTTGATAAATCTTGCCAACAATATTTACACTCCCTCTAAGTTTCTTAAGCTTTGCGGCAAATCCTTTGTAGATTTAGCTAAGAAAAAATCGCGCTTTGAGAAATGAAATATTCCAACCATTTTATCAATGCACGCTTAATAAGTCAATAAAAGTTACATAGGAGCTTTCTAAGAACTTTGTCATTAGAATTTGCGTTAAACACAAATATTTGATAATATATGTATGTAGATATGGGCATTTCCGGAAAAAGGTCTACCTCGCCCAAAAACGAAAAATGTATCAAAAACTCACATCTTGTGAAATTTTCTTCCAAAAATGTATTCAAGTTATTTATTTAAGCAATATACGCTAGGAGAAATTCAATAGGATGAACATATAGATTCTATATTGGAATAAATTCACTTTTTCTATATTTTTGCCCGTTTTCTTAAAAATTGATTTCCAAAATGGACCGTTTGCATTCTGACGATTACACTAAGTAAGATAGTAGTAGTAGTAGATTGTAACATAAACCATTTTAATACATAGAAATATATTTAGGGTATTCAGAAACTATGATATTTGTGTTATGGGGCAAAGTGATAACACTGTAGCTAGTGAGTGACCTTTTAAAGTTTCTGTTGTCGTATTTGTGATATCATTGAGTTAAATTTCAATGAACAGCTGTTTTGTATAAAGCAAGCTTTCTTTTTATTTCGTTTACGATCATGAGTTTGGTGTCACCCTCTCTTACTCTTGTCTTTTTTAATGCTTTTGCTACCGTAACAAATCAATTTAATATTTAAAAAAAAATGTATCTCTTTATTTAGATTTAAAATCTGTCCTAAGGGACAATCATTAAAATTGTCATTTGTGTGATTCGAACCCTAACTATTTAACTGAAAGCTCTAATTCTGGCAGGTCGGCGACTCTAACCATAGAGCCACCGGACCAAGAAAAATAACTTGCTTCTCCAACCAATATCAATACCGACCTCAGTGTGACCATATTTTGTTAGATACTTTAAACAGTCTGGCAACCTTTCTCCTTTTGAAATTTTGTCTCAATACGACGAATTTTGTATACATACCCCGGGGCATGTTTGGTGTGATATACTTTTTTCTGTGTGTTTGTTGTCATTACAACATATAACACTTTGCCACATAATACAAATATTAGAGTTTCTGAATACCCTAATTGAAAGTTTAATTTACAACAATTTTTAAAAGCTGTTTCCGATATATAGAATGAAATTTGATGAATAAACTCTTGGAAAAACTAGGTGGAAATCTTGTCACGTTCGCGATGTCGCGTTACAAATTACTAATAAAACGTGAAAAATAAATAAAATGATAGTAACATATCAAAATTATTTCTAAAATGGAAAGCTGCATTATTTTATTATGGTTTAAGAGTATTTCCTTCCAAATTACTCGTCACATTTCACAGACATTCGCATTTGTCAACATGAAGTCAAACATGACTTCCATTTTTGTCGCGTTCGCGATGCATTGTTTTCTATAAATAATTCGAAAACGACATGTCTTAAAAGCTTGTCTTTTATAAATAAAAATAGTGTTGATAAAATGCATTAAACACGTGAGAAAACATTTTTGAAAATGCCAACTTTTGCCATTTTTTTTTTCATTTTAAGACGTACAAATGTCGCGTTCGCGATCCTGGAAATACCCATATATATTATTTAATTTAGTGTTGGAAATAGCAATGATTTATATTTTAAATAAAATACTTTTAAGTTTGCACATTTAAAGACAGTTTTCCTCCAGATTCCAGCTTTCCTCCTCAACAACTTAGACTTGAAACGGAAATACACAAAAAATAAATGGATACTGTGTATCCACGTCAAACGTATACACAATATCCTTAAA
Source organism: Drosophila suboccidentalis (assembly GCA_037043435.1). Classification (NCBI taxonomy): domain Eukaryota; kingdom Metazoa; phylum Arthropoda; class Insecta; order Diptera; family Drosophilidae; genus Drosophila; species Drosophila suboccidentalis. The sequence continues at coordinate 23,833 of JBAMBK010002091.1, read as the reverse complement.
GTGCGGATAAGGAAATTGAATTAAAATCAATAAAAATATATACTTTGATATGCATTTAAATTCATATTTACAGTATTTGCGTATTATTTAAGTTTGAATAAGATGTGCTTAGGCCTATAATGCACATAAATCTATAATTGCTCAATATTCAGTCTGTCAATTTCTTACCTAATTTAACAACAAAATTATCTGAATCTTTTGAAAAATAATTTATATAACTCTATAAATGTTTTTAAAAATTAAGACCAGTGCATCAGAATTCACATATAATAAAGTATTTTGACTTTGAACTTTGACTGATGGAAAATAAAATCACTTATAAGCTCAGACAACTATCTATCAGACTTTATAACAATTTATTAACAAGCCTTAGCCAATATAAGCTAATAGTTGAGTCGGCGACAATGAGAAGGGTTAAATTGTGCGGGGGATGATGTTTTAGCTGGTGGTTGTGTCTAAGTTATGTGTCCGCTCTTGAGTTGGCTTCTTGGAACAAAATGCCGAGTAATGTGAAACAACAGTAAAATAAAATATGTAGTCCCTTATACGAATTCTTTTGGTGGCATTTTCTGCTTCAAATATTTGTCGAGCACACACATTGCAGAAGGAAGGCTCACATTTTCCAAGCTTGCTATGCATCCTATGTTTCAGGTAAGGACAGGTAACCATGATGCTGTAGAAGTATGTACATGTATGTCATCATATTGAAAATATTCACGAAAAGCTTGTAAACTTTGTGCACCCTCATACCTCACACAAGGGGTTGAGAGGGTGAATTGTGTGTGGGGGGGGGGTGACGGCGCTTGAGTTTTTCGCCGCTGGTCACGCTGACAGAGCTTATTATGGTTTGTTTTCAAAATTCACTTCACGCAAGAATTCCTTTTGTTCTCATAACATATTTTAAATTAGTTTGTTAAATATGTTATAATAATACACGTATCACCTCTCAACCAACGTTGTATTCCATCATACCAAGTACATTTCGCCATTAAGCATTAAGAGTATAAACAAATCTCCATTTACCAAAGGCTGACACTTGGTCTTAATCCCAAATGGAGCACATACTTAAATTTCCTCAATGACAACGATGAACATGATAAATCATTCCATCTAAGAAGCCATGTGGCCATCATAAGTGTTTGTCCTTACCATAAGCTTCCACAGCAAACACATTAACTTGCCACAAAATAAATGCCGGAAGTCCAGCATTCAATGACCTTTTGGACACTAGCTCAAAATCAGTAGCACAAATATTTATTTGGCTACAGACCAGATTAAGAAATCAGTTCTTATAACTTCGTCAAGCTTTAAGACTGTAAAATTTGTAAGGACCATTTCTTTATGTACAGATTTGAATAGAAAAAGGAATTAATTAGAAAAGAAAAGTTTAAAGATTAGAAGAAAAAACAAGCGGGAAAGGCTATAGTCGTGTTCTCGAGTATAGGATACCCGTTTCATGTTTAAATGTACATAAAATATATTAGTGTTGCATACTTTTAGGCACTTCTATTGCTTGAAACTTAAATAAGTCATTACTACCGTTCTGTTTGGCTGATCTTGTTGCGATAAGGTAGGATGATAACCAATAATAATAGATAAATTACCAATAGATAAATAATCAAAAAATACGTTGTATCTCAAAAACTGTGCGTGTAGTGGCTTTACGTGATTTGCGGAGGCGGGAAAGGGCGTGGCAAAAGTTTAACACAAACTTGATCTGCGTAGGGTTCATACAAGTCTGTGTGCCAAATTTGGTTGGTCAAGCTCTTATAGACTCTGAGATCCAGGCGCTCACACGGACGGACGGACATGGCTAAGCTGAGTTGATGCTAAACAAGAGTATATACACTTTATAGGGTCGGCGATGCTTCCTGTTACACACATTGCAACGAATACAATATGCCCTTTTACTTCTTTTTTAAGTAACGGGTATAATAAAGTAATTATGCTAATTTACTATCATAAATAATGAAACCGGGAACGAAAACAACATAATTATGATATATTTTTACACAACATCCTTTTAATTTCCTATTTCAATTGACAGTACAAATTGAGCATGAGTTTAAAATATCTTAAAACGAATACACACATCTTTTATGCTCAGCATATGTAAGCTTTCTTATAACATACGTTTTATGTATCTATATATATATATGTATAACGGTCTATTTGTCTTGAATCGCTATAATAAGTATATTTTAATGATGAATTAATATGATTATGTTATTTAAAATTGCAATAATTGCTTGTAACAGTATAAAACTAGTGTATACTTAAATGTTAGCACGAGTTAATGTTAAGAATGTCTGTTATTCCGTTATCCATGTTACGAGTATGTTAAGAAGATTTATGTATATTTATTTATTTATATACTTGGGTCTTTGATATCATTATATGTTCTTAAATATTCTTGAATCGATAGCATTGGCGCCTCAGTCTAATTTATACTATTGACATTGATCCAAATTTCCTGCCCCCAATGAATGCTGTCACTACGAATGGTACGAGTGTCCGACGGGTACTCGTTTTGACTCGTCACACACATCAATTCAATTAGACAGTAATTAATCATCGAGAGTTACAATAATCGATGTCTCTAGATGTTGTTATGAATTAAGTAAATTTATAATTCAAGTAATAATAATACATATATTTAATACCCAATTGGAATAGACACTGTAAAGGTGATCTCTTAATAATTTTCTATCTTCTTAAGTCTATATTTAGTTGATCTTTGATATTCCATTGACTAAATTACAATTGAAGTTTAATTGATCTTAAGTATTCGAATAAACTCGTACGAGTATTCGTGCTTGAACTGATTGTAATATTAAGAATTGATCTTGTATTCATATTCGCGTTTTGGGCAGTGTATAATTCTTAGTAGATCGACTTGCAGTTCTGATCAAGGAACATTTCAGTCTAAAGGTCAAGCATAATTGGAAATGTATGAATATTTAAATCATTTTAAATGAATTCGATAAGGAAACCTTAAATCGATTGATGATCTTATTAAAGATGCATCTCAAAATACACTCATAGAAAAGAATAAATATTCCTATTGTTCTATTATTAACAATAATGTTTAGATTTGACCAATCCTGTCGATAAACGCTGATGGTGGACTAACATGTTTCTCATTAAGTATATGATCGATTTGGTCAGTTTTCTGTATCTTTTGCAAGATACTACAACTTGGAATATTTTCCAAACTATTTTCCATTTGATATTTATTGTTGTCGATCATTGTGGTGCCCATTGCCAAAGTTTCGGCATTACTTAGAGTTTCCAGGGCATTGTATTCTAAATGTCTGGAGTTTGATTCCAATAACTCAAGTGGTTCAATACTGTAAATACGGCGATGTGAACTGATTAATTCTAGTTGCTGATCTCCTCGATTATTCATTAATAATTTCGGACTCTTATCACCATAGCTTTTGTTATAGCATGTTATTGACGATATACAACCGTGTTGATCTGGATTTCTTTGCTGTTGTTGTTGCTGTTGCTGCTGGACTTTCAATTTTTCAATATATGACCCCGATTGTGCAATTGGTCGGGTGATGACCTTGTTTTCCCCACAATCGCGATTAAGGGTGTTGCTGTTGGCATTATTATCGGCACTTTTGAATCGCTGACGACCGGATATATTTCGGGACAGATCTGAACATTGGGCTGGATCTTTGGCAGGTGCAATTGAGAGAGCTTTCCGCTGGGAATCGCCAGAATGCGTTGATTTCCGTTGTTGCTTTGCTGACGGCTCAAAGAGCCTGTAGTCGATGGGAACGGGGTCCAAGATGCTGATAAATAAAATTAAGCAAAAAATATAATTATATAATGAAACCAATTAAACTTTTTAATATAAATATCAAAATTTTGTAAATAAATAAACTAATTTGATGATTAAAATATGACTTAATACATATGTAATACATGTACATATATTGTTATATTTATTCGAAGTCTTAAACATTTATTACATTTTTGAATAAATTTTGTAATAAAAAAATTAAAATGTTATATGTAAATAATAAAATTTAATGTTTTGATAAAATATGTTTTATTACATTGCACAGTGGTTGCGTCATAAGACAAAAATAAAAAAAGTGAATTTCAATATATCGACTCCAAATTAATCAATTGTGTTTCTCACAAGAACTAGTTATTTGGTAGAATAGATTATTTCATTTCATTTTACGCGGTTTATCTCTAATTAGAGTCAAAAGAGCGCCAAATGAATCACTTTGATTTTTCTGTGCAGAAAGCTTGCAAGCACGTGCTGCAAACGATTAGAAAAATATTAAGGAAAAAGAATTTTTTACTTCATAAATCAATATGAATATTGAAAAGAAAGGTAATTACTTTGTTTATTTGTAATTTAAAATTATTTTGTTTTGTGCGTTTGTCTTGTAGAACCTTAAGTTTGTCTGTTCCTTTTTTTTGTGTTTTCCATTCATAAAAATGATTTTCTGGTAAGCTTATAGTTGTTTTCCCCCAAAAATCCCCCAATGGGACTTTTTGTGTCGTGTAAGTTAATCAATTTAGATTCTAAAAAAGTAATGTTTAGCTGCTGACTTGTGCTGAGCGTCGTTCTAGTGGCTTCAAGCCAAGCTGTCTTACTGGCGAGAAAGTCACTTTTTGCATGAAAATTAGGAAAAAGTGCCTTTTTCGCCATTTTCAAAAAATTATAAAAATACTAGCTAAGAGATATTTGAAAAATTTTTTTTGCAGTTACTATTTAAATTGTTTAAAGAAACTTTCTGCATCAAAAATTTTTTTGTTAAAAAATAAGCCATACTAAGGTGCTATGTGCTAAGGATACAGTCTTCCGATGTAGCCAATTTTTTACTATATATTCAAAATATTTTTTTAGATTTTTGCGAAAAATTTCATAACGATATCTTAACGGGAAATACATATTTATGGCCGCGGCTCCATACAAGCCCAACCACTGTGCATTGTTATAATTATTCTAAGTCTTCGCGGGTTTCATAATTGCATATGTTCAGTTCATGATCTGGTTCGCAGCCTTGTTTTTAATGAAGACTTTGTAACAATATAATGAATGATTTACTCCCATGCATAAAAGTGTTCTAGACAATTTGTGAATTTGTTTTTTTAATTCCTTATGTCACATATAATTTTTTTTTTTGCGAGGATATATGTATAAGTAATAAACTTCACAATTTCATCTGGGACACTTTGATGTATCAAAGTTTAATTTGGTCTTACCAAATTTGTTAACTACAAAATTGTGTGAGAGTTATGGGAAAGTATAATCTATATGCGATAAAAGATTAGGTACTAACTTACTATGCAGTTGAGGTCTGCTAAAAACAGAAGACCTGTCCTTACTATTTCCTCCGCTATTCCGCATCTTCTTGTTATGGGCTGAAATTCAATCATTATGAATATATTCCAATCAATGATTTGACGGTCATACCTGTAACTTCTTCATCTTCAAGGTAACTGGAAGATTCCCGAATACTTCGACTATCATCGCGAAGACGCGATTCCCTTTCTCCACTGAGTTCACTATCGCTATTCAGACTATCGTATTCTTCCGATTCCGATTTAATAATCTTTGAGCGACGTTTATGCCTTTTATCCGTATTAAGATGGTTACCTTCATCAGGCGAGCCGACAATCATTCCCGTTAGATTCGCACTTGAGTTTCCTCCTCCGACACTCGTTGAGGCGGTACGTTTCCCCTTAATCCCCGAGCTGCAGAGGGTGCTGTCATCCCCGCAGCGTGGATCGTATTTGGATGAGCTGCCTGTGTAGTTTAAGGGAATATTCCCAGTTTGGTTTTCATGTTCTGGTAAATGGAATGTGGCGTAAGGATAGATATCTTCTGAGTACTCTGGTATACGCTCAAGTCCAGCCACCGATTCCGGCGGAGATTGCTGGCAAGATTTTCGTACTGTACCATAAAAGTGTTCACGACTCTGAATATCCTTGCCATCGGAAGCGCCATTCTGTGGCCTCAACGAATCAAGATTTCGGGTGAAGATGGTGCGTGGATCTAAAACAAAAGACATACAATTAATCCTCGATATATATATATTGAATGCACATTTAATTCTTACAGTTCTTGAAGCATATAAAAGCTCCAATTAGTGCCAGAATTGTGCCAAAAATCGATGATATAATAACAGCTATCAGATGAGCATCGCTGAACACAGTTTCCTGATCATCGGGCATCTCATCGTTGCCCAAACCTCCGGTAAATCCAATCAAATTTTGTGTTTCAAAGTAGTATTCCTTCGTGGTCGAACCGGCATTATTATTTGCCGTAACTCGCAGATTATAAGCGGTGCCAGGCTCCAAATCTCCGATGCTATATCGTGTCTACAAATGTGAATAAGTTAAATAATTAAATATTAAACTTAAATTGCATTATTAATTAAATTAAATTGTAATAAAACAACTCACATTAGTTTCTATTTTATTTGATACTATAATCCAATCACTCGACGATTTGTAGCGCTTGAATTCGATGCTGAAATGAATTATGGGACATCCTCCGTCTTGCCAAGAAGACAAATCCAGAATAACCGATGTAGTATTTGAACGCAGAAAACTATGCTTCTGTGGTGCAAATGGTTTGTTGCCTGCATAAAAACAAATAAATATAAAAATATGTTTAGTTTTTATTCCACTTTCTTTTCTTCGATTTTAAAATTCACCCTTTGTTTGAGCCGCGACTGTTGCGCTGGCGGCACTTGTGCCAATTTTATTGTATGTATTCATGGTGAACTTGTACTTGGTGCCACACTGAAGATCTTCCAGCATATACGAGGTGACCCGACGATCCACCTGAATCTCCTCCCAATCGCCAGCGTCACGTCTATATGTTAAAGTGAAGCCCTTGATGGGAGCACCCCCGATATCATCGACTCTCCATTGAATTGACACCGAGTTCTTTTGCACCGAGTTGACGGAGACAATTGGCGCAGAGGGAGGTACTAAAAATAAAACAGATATTCGTAAAATTTATTTAAAATTTGAATTTAAGGCTTATTTGCGCCGATATCGTTGACATATCATATTAGCATATAATATAGCCTATAATTATAATAAAATGTCGAAAAAGGGGTTAAAATAGTAATTTTTAGGATTTTCAAAAAATTATAAAAAATACTAGGAAAAATAGTATTTTTTTTTGCAGTAACTCTTAGAATTGTTTAAAGAATTTTTTTGCATCAAAATATTTTTTGTAAAAAATCGAAGAAAAAAGTTGAAAAAGTAGACTTTTACATAAATTGGAAATTTTCGAAGGGTACTTAATGGGTTAAGAAAAGTTTTGTGTCATTCAAACGGAATTTAAATGACCTATCCATTGATGCCAAAATGTTAACGATATCGGCGCAAATAAGCCTTAAATGTCAAAATTTGACCTGCATACTTAAAGCTGTGAGCCAATGTAATCAGGCCTATTCCTAATTTCGAACGTTTTAAAAACGGTTTCAAAAACGATTCGAAAATTCATTTTATGTATTTCAGGTTGAATATAGCATAGATAGAAAGTAACTTAAACTTCGTTGTTAAAATTTTGTTATTCAATTGAAGCAACTCTAGCAGCTTTAAATTGCGAGGGTTGGTACCGATTACAAAAATTAAAGTTGAATTTAGAGCAGCTCGGTTTTGTTTTTTATAAAATATTTTATAGATGCTTTTAAAAAAAATTCTTTTAAAATACAGTCCAACTAGAAATAGTGATGGTAATACATTCTAAAAATGTTCAACATTTTTATAATTTTCAGTTTATAATTTTAGGTATTTATTTTAATGCTTTAAATCACATTTATTTTCAAATCCGACGACTCTAAAGCCCACGTTTTGAAAACGACAATTATTGTTGATTTTCGGAATTCGGAACAGCAATCAACTCGTTTTGTAACAAATCGACTCGTTTTCGGAATTCAGAACAGGCCCGAATATGATTTTAAATGATTCAAAATTCATGATTTTGATGACTAAATTGCTTAATACAATTTCTCAAATACGTAATTTATTGAAATTAATTAAATTAAAAAAAAAATCATATAATTAAATGCTCACCTTGCACATAAAGCTGATAAACGATGTGATCCGAGCCAATGGAATTTCTGACCACACATGAATAGTTACCCTCATGGGATCTTTGGATATTGCGCAGACTGAGAATATTATCATGGCTCACTTCCAGTGGAAACTGTTTCTTGGACCGTGTATTGAGAATCTTCCATTCGGAATTCGCTTTCGGATTTCCGACAAAAACACAGGGCAACTTTATGTCCGACTTCCAATTCACATGCAGTGTTTGACTGAAGGATATTATGGCAGCGGGAATCGAAGTGCTGGGCACGAGTTTAATGACTGGAGTACTTGGACCCTGGCCCACTCTGGTGGATGCCGTGACCCACGCCTCGTAGGTCTCTCGAAAGTTTAGATCCTTCGCCTCGAAGTGCAGATTATGGGCTGGCAGAACTTCCTTGAGTATTTTCAACTCCTGACCCTTTTCCAGTATGCGTATATAGACATTATACTTGGTGATCAGTCCATTCAGACGTCGCGGTGGCAACCAGCTGACAATCACAGAAGATTCCGTGCTCACGGCAGACTTGACCAGCTCTGGGGCATCTGGAACAGCTTCCTCTGTGATACAGGAAACGGGAGGACTCGACACTCCCTCGCCGGCTCTGGTGAAAGCCAGCACTTGGACACTATAATTGGTGTACGGCTGCAATCCATGTAGAACCGTGCTGAGAGCCGATGTGATCTTCGTCTCCCTCACGCTGTACTCGCTCTCCAGCAATCCTGGCTCGTACAGCAACTTGTATCCTTGTATAATCCCATGACTCAATTCCTTCGGTGGCGATTGCCAGGATATCTGAATATTCTGGGCTGTCAATGCAATGCAGGTCACGGATCGCGGTGCTGCCGACGGAACGTCCTCCAGGGTGTGACCCAAGGCCACTTCACTCGGCGGTCCATCGCCCTTCACATTAAACGCGGACACTGTGATGCCATATTGTGTGTACTTCTCCAGTCCAGTCAGACGAAAGTCATTGAGACCCTCTGTGATCAGACTGCCCACCTTCGTATGGTTCTGGGCACTGTCTGGAGTTCCCTGTTTCTGGTAGGAGATCGTGTAGCCCAACAGCTCTCCGTTCCATGAATCCCGCACAGGTGCTCGCCATGTTATCAGCAACTGTTAACAATAGGTATTATTAACACATTACATCCGTAACCCTTACTTAAATTGAATTAAATATTTGTATACATATTTTATCTGCGAACACTACATTTTACACTACAACTAAGTATTATAAAAATATTGCGAGGGAAACGGGATGTGGAACAATTCTAGAACTATATGTGATAATCAATAACCTTAGTGTGTATCTTGGACAGAAAATAACTATTATAGATCAGAATTTCAACTAAAAAAATCAAAATACATATGCAATTTGTATCTGAAATATATAAAATGGTTTCTAATAACAGAATCTCTGCAAAAAGCCAATAAACTTTTTGAATTAAAATCAGAAAAATGGTTATTAAAAATGAGTAAAATTCACTTTTATTCGGGGACTTAAACCCTAACCGAACCGGAGCCTTTAACCGGTAAAAACCGATTGAAATTTAAAACCGTAACTGAAAACGTTACCGAAAAAAATTTATTCATTTGACCGAAACCTGTAAACTCTGTAATTTCATTTATAAAGGTTAATTCCGGTTTTTGTACATAAAAAAAAAATATTTTTCATTTTTAATTTTGATTTTAGATTTAAATTTTCTTATGAATAATTTTAAATTTTTATTTGTGATATTCATGACCGAATTTTCATCATTTTTAATATTGATTTTTATTTTTTCAGTTTTTATAATAGACATTGAAAACTTTTTTGAATATAATAGAGATCCTTAAAAACGTTTGTTTGTAAGGAACAAAATATAAATCTCACAAATAACTTTTAAGTATGAATAATTAAGTAAATGTGTTTAATTGATTATAAAAAGTGATTTTTTTAGCTGTGTTCTTTAAAAACTTTAAAAACAATCTCAAAACTATGCATTGCATTTTGTAAGCCAAGACTCAAGGCTAAACAAAAAAAAACTCTTGTAATAGATTTCTTTAGTATTTACTTCAAAGTTTCTGAGATAGACGATTTCATACATTTGAACAATATTGTAATATCCCTTACTGTTCCTAATTGAATTAAGCTGGGTATAAATACATCTATTTAACTTTACGACTCACCTGTTGTGGTCCCAGTGGCTCCGAGGTCACATCCTGTGGCGGTGCAGAGGGAACTTCGGAGTCTGTCTGCACAAACAACACATCGCTGGGAGCACTTGTGCCCAAGTGATTCTCCGCAAAGAGACGAATGTGATAGACCTGGGCGGGTCGAAGGGAACCCAATTGGGCCGTAGTTCTATCGCCGGGCAGAAGCTTTTGATTATTGTGCTCATGCCAAACATCTAAGAAATAAACTCAAATTAGTTATGAGGACAGAAGCAGAACTTTTCAATATACCCTGTTAATATTTGAAAAGACTTTAAAGGATGTTTGTAACCCCCTTCATATGATTTTAATAACTAACAAATTTTGGGGATTTTATATCCATTTTAACATATTTTCAACTTTAACAGGGAATATTTGTAATGAATACCAGTCATACTAACCTCCAGCCTTCTTGTATTGTAAAATATAGTTTGATATGGGCTGAGAGTCCCGGTTATTAGCCCCACCTCCGCCCAGTATTACCGAATCCTGGTCATTTGGAGACCAGGCCAACGTCACCGATCGACTTCCCAGATCACGAACATGTAAATTGACCGGAAAATTGGGCGGTTCCTGGACCTGAACATGAATAACGCTTCTATCGCGTCCATAGGCATTGTTGGCAATGCAAGTGTATTCCCCTCGGTCGGTTAGGACCGTCTGCAGGATCGTGAGCTCAGAGGAAACACCGCGAGCTAGAGGCGAGTTCTTGATATGATAACGTATATCATAAGACGGATCAATTCGTAGGGCTTTCGATCTCCAAGATATATCCAAGGGCTGATCACCATTGGCCTCACAGCGCAGGGTAATACGTTCTCCACGTCTTATTGATAACTGTTTTTTGCTAACCGTGACCGAAGGACCAACTATTGAAAGTAAAAATAAATGATAAAAGATAAGAGATTAGATAAGACCTTATCACATTGACTGTAATACTTACCATGTACAGTTAATTTGATCAGAGTGCTTAAACCAGCTCCAATTCCATTACTAGCCTGACAAAGATAGCTGCCCTCATGCTCCCGATTGACCTTTGATATCATCAGAGACCCATTTGAATGGACAACCAAAGCAGCATGTGGGTTTCCATTATCCATGGCATACGTAAGATCCCGATACTCCCCAGTGTCACCTTTATTTGAAAAAATTATTCATTTGACTATATAAACATTTTAATATAACATTTTAAAATAATCAATTAATCGGTTAAAGCCTTGCCTTAAAATAAATTCAATTTAATTTTCAATATGTATACCTATAGACTGTTTCCACTGAATGGTTGGCAGGGGAAATCCGTCGGCTTTACACGATACGATAACTGCATTTCCCAAGATGGCGTCTTGATCGGTGGGCTTTAATATCCAACGCGGTGGTACTATTTTTCAAGATTAAATTTATTATCTTCCACACAATATCAAGTCGATTATCAGGCAAATTCTTTCATGCAGCTATCTAAAAGTTGTCTATAATCGTGCATGCGGAGTTAATCCTACATTAATTACGTTACGAGTACAACAACATGATACACATAGTATATTTCTGATATATATACCGAAAAATAAATTCATACTTTAACAATATATCGAGGTTAGAATTTACATCAGTTAAGAATAGTTCTACAAATCGTAAATTAAAAAGTAAAATCTTTTTAGTAGTTTTACTTACTCTATCGATCATAATTTTGTAAATTAGAAAATTTTTTAGAGTCCTTACCAATTTTTTGTATATCTCAGTAATAATTTATCAAGATCATGAAAATCTTTTCACAAATGTACACACTTCAAAACTCTTGTCTGAATTATAAATACGAAGCTGCTGATAGTTTTCAACCACATTTTTGAAATGCAATTTTTAAATTCTACAAACTCATCGAAAATGATTCCCAGTTGTCATGCGATTTCGAAAACCCATCTATTCTATACACGATCAATTCTAGACATGCGATTTGTACCTTCAAAATTCGTTGGAACTTCTTAGGATTTAGATAAGGAAATGGGTGCAGAAGTGCTGGGTGCATTGTGCGCAGTGCTTTAATCACCTGTCCTGCCTATAAGATTTCAGTATGTAGGATATATTTTAGGATGAAAGGATATCACGATATCAAACAGGTTATTAATGTAGTTCATGGAGGTCTTCAACCCCATATTCAACTAAAGGTTTTATTAAATACAAATGAATGAATAGTTGTTTTATTTATGCTCTTTACTAATGTAATGTCTAGCTCAAGTATGATGGAAGGAGTCTTTTTAGGATACAGATATTTCAGATTTGATTACATTTTCTCATTCTATATACATATATATTTTTTGATATTACTACTTCCAAAGAAAAGGGATAATTTTTACCATCATCAAATCTTCCTAGAATTATAAATGGCAGAAATTCTAATATTTTTATTTTATGCCTGAAAACTGTTAAATAATAGTATTATGAGTAAGAATATAACATTTACTTAAATTGAAAGGGTTTAACTCCTGAGCTATCAAATGTATGTTTTAATAAGCATGGAAACGTGCATTAGAGATATAGAAGGCTTAATATGAAGTATATGAAACTTACGCTTTTAAAAATTGTGAAGAGTAAAGAAAAATTTAAAAATCCTTAAAATATTATACTCTCGTACCTAAATCTGGACTTATTGAAGAGATAATTCCTATAAATTTAAATAGTATTTATAGATCCCAATCGAACAAATGCCGCTGACCATATTCAAAATATTTATGTACTTTTCTTAGCTTCCGGAAAAGCTAAGCATAGAGAATATTTTTTAAGTGCGCTTCCCTCCTAGTGCAGTTTCTACAATATTTACGGTGAAGATTGTGTTCGAGTGCAAGGTACATTTGAATATAGTAGTAGAATAATACGGCTTTTTAGGGCGTCTTGCTAGAAAACAATAGTTACTCTTGATTTACCCGAAACCGAAAGAACAGCTGTATATTCAACAGTGCCAGCGTGGTTGGTCACACTACAAGTGTAGTTGCCATTGTGCCATGAGGAGACGTTATGTATGGATAATATGCTGGAAAATGGGGTATATTGATTGATTGTTAACGACGGATCCGGAGGTAAAAACTCTTCGCCTGGTTTTGTCAGCATTGTCAATTGATTGATGGCGCCGGTACTGCTTTTATCAATGGGTGCATTACTTAAAATTGCCACATTGTTTCTGTGCCAAGTGATATTGAACGGTTGATCTCCTTGGCTACTGGAACACATTATTTGTGTCCGCATACCTTCAGTTATTTCATCTTCAAACGCAAAAGGAGAAATTCGCGGAGGAACTAAACAATTGAAAATCAAGTAAGAAAATCAATTTAAATAATGATTTTTTTTTTATCGCTATAAATAATAGTTAATTGCACTAAAGTACAATATGCATGTACATATTTATTTTGTTATGTATGTTTTATGTGTGTATCGTTATTCAATTACGGCAGGACTAAGTTCAGTAAGAGCGATAACGAACTTAATGAAGACTTGGTTCGTTCACTAGTTCTCTCGCCAGCTAAGGGATAGTGATGTAAATTTGAGTGGAAACATCGATGTTGATGCTCATCGATGTTTTCAAAATGAAACATCGATGTTAGTTGATACATCGGGTCGAAACATCGATGCATCGATGTATGTCTAATAGTAAAAAACAATACCATTTGTAGAAGAAAAATATAATTTCTTAGTTTAATAAAGCTCATTTTCTCTTAAAAACGTATGCTTTCATAGCAGTTTCAAAGTTTCAAACAGTTTTTATCTTAAAAGTATAAAAACAAACTACAAGAAGGCTTTTTGATGAGAACTTTGAAAACACATATGTAAGCCTTCTGGTAGCTACAGTATCTCTGACCAATTTTAATAAATTTACTCACTTGGGCATTGCAAACACTGCTCAAATTACTATAAACTCACTGTTGGATGGGCGAAAAGAGCGTATTGAAAGTGCGGCAACCGATGTTTTGCAAAACATCGATGCATCGCCATGCAACATCGATAAATCGACATCTACAAAAACATCGGAAAACATCGAGAAACATCGCTGAAAAAACATCGATGTTCGATGCATCGATGTTTTTTTACATCACTAAGCTAAGGGATTTAGATCCTTTGCTCGTTCGCTAAATGAACGACTTAGTTGTTCTATTCGTTAACGACTTATCGAACCTATCGAACGATTCGATACATTGAAGCTTATTATAATATCGATACGATATTCACTTAAAACCAATTAAATCAGTATCGCATACAACGTAAATACGATATTCGTAAAATAAAAGAAATAATATTCTTATAAATAAATGCAGATAAATTAGGTGTTTTAAGCAATTTTAAATTATTAAAACATGAAGATATACATTATAAGCCTAGTCATCAGGAAAAATAAAATAAAATGTGAATACTTATTGAAAGTAGGGGCTTTAAACAAGATAGCAGTCATATATAAATGTATTAAATTTGTATTAGATTTAACGTAAATACGTTACTTGTAAATTAGTTTAAATAATATTCTTATAAAAAATGCAGATAAATTAGTCATATTAAATCATTTTCATTTGTAAAATATATTTCAAAAATAGTAGAAATATACATAATAAGCCTAGCATCTGAAAAGTTTGTAGAAAATAAGTCGATTGCCAAACTGTAAATGTTGAAAGTAGAGGCTTAAAAATAAGATAGCAGGCACATAGAAAAATTAAATTTACAGTAAACATAAAGTGTGCATAATAATTATTATTTTAATATTTTTTACTAGACTTATTTGTGACACTTATCATAAAATAGAAAGAATTTGCAAAAATTAATTTGTAATTATACAATTTATCATGCAGACTATAAACTAATAAATCAACAGCATGCTGTATACTAGTATACAATAATAATATACTAGTATATTTAATTAGTACATTGAATATATTTTTATTTGATTGCATTAGAGTTTCACGTAAATCAAGCCATTACAAGTACCATTAACTTTGAGCTGTGCAGAGTGCGTTACAGTGGCGGCATCGTTTTGGACGCGACACGTGTATGTGCCACTTTGTTCCCTCGTCACACTTGTGATGCTGAGGGCGCTGGTAAAATCATCATTTTGGCGAATTGTCACTTGGCCGTTACTTTCACCACTACTACGACCATTGTCATTCGGTGTCACGTGTTCATTTGTGAAGGTCATCGCTGACGCTGACGACGACGACGACGACGACGACGCTGACGCCGATGCCGATGCCGACGATGAAAAGTGCGATCCGGAGCCGGAACCCAATGCAGCAACGCCACCGGTACCCTTAAGCCCACCGCTGACACTGTCAACTGTAACTGCCGGTGGCAAAGGTTTTCCATCCTTCAGCCAAGTGAATGAAAGCGGCAGGTCCCCGGTGCCAATAACGCACTGAATACTTGTGCGGTCACCGACGTTCAGATCGCGTGCGAATGAAAATGGTGTAATCTTGGGTGGAACTGAATTGTTTTCCCGTTCAAAAAGTAGAACAATTATAGAAATTACAAATTAAGAACTCTATTTAATCGCCAACAATTTTGTGTTAACCATTTTAATTTTTGTTTTGTTTTTTTCTTTAAGAAATCGTTTTTGTTTGAAGTTCAAGTTCTTCACAAGAAAAGTGTATCAGTTTTTATACTAATTCCCATTTTCACAGTCGCCATTTATTTACGTAATTCAACCCTTCATCTACATGGAAATATGAGATATGTATAATATTCTGAATTATTTAATAAATGCAGCCAGCTTAAACTAAAAAAACATATGTTCAAAATTCCCACCAGCGGTAATGTAGACGGCTATAACATATTGTGAATGAGTCAGTTATTCTTCACATTCTTTGTGCTTTAACGTAGTCCTTTCAGCCTATCATAAGTAATATTATTTTAATATACAACATATATTCTTAAAAAATATATTAGCTATTCAAAGGAATGGAATATAATTGAAAACATTTTATCTCCATAGTTGAGACTTAAATCATAATTTAAAAAATATAGATACAATGTATCCTCATTAAGACCACTGATAAAAGCAGCTTTAAAGAATGTTGAACTGACCCCAAAAACCCAAAACGCCAAATTGAGGCTAAACCGCGCTTTTGACTCGCCCCTTACAAAAGTAGCCAAGAGTTTAGAGACAGTTAAGAGGTTGGAGCTATTACAACTCACAACTGTGGCGATTGAAGAACCTTTGGAAGAATACCGCGGATGCCAAAAGCAAGTGCAGGTGCAAATGTGAGGAATACCGAATGCAAATGCGATTATAAATACAAGTGACAAGTGCAGTGTAAATGATCGAACTGTGCAGATATTAATAAATATTACAAGTGGTTGATAAAAGTAGAAAACTATTTTAAGTTAATAATAAGTTGAGTTGCGTCAAGACATACGACAGTTAACATTCTCTCCAATTAATAATAAATTAACCAACTATATCCTTCATGATTTGAGGATATCTTTTGTGGTTATTTTGCACGCGCCATCAAAAATGTATAATGATGGTCCATATAAAAATTATGTAGTATATTTTTCAAACTGATCAAGGACTGGCAATAAATAATAAAATACTTATTTAAGTAGATGTATTCATAAAGGCTATTACTATTATTATTAATATTCATTTATTTTTTAACTAGTTGAGAGTTATATTGTGTACATATCTATTCATTGAAATTATATATTTAAATTGATTTTTTTGTATATAGCTTTGTTTCTTAAGTTGCAAGCCAGCACAGAACATCCTTAGGGCTGATTGCAATCCCACAATATATATAATATATTTCAGTAAATTTAGTAAATTGTCCTTAGATCGATAAATACATTTTGATGTATTTTTTAAATAAACATAATCAGGGATGCCACAGAAATCGCTTTCGCTTGAATTTAAATTAAATTAAATTTCAAGTGAAATTCAAGCGAAAGCGATTTCTGTGGCACCCGTGAATATTGTCATTGTCTTCACAGGCTTTTGAATTGGACATTTAAATAGATGCGTTATGGTAAAAATATAAATAACTTTAAACCTATTTCAATGATTATTTATGTGTATTAAAGTTATGTATTGTAACTTAGATATAACCTATTTTTTAATATTTAAAAATACTTAATTCTTATTGCCAGTCACTTAAGCATGCATGAATGTCGAAAATTGTACAGTAGGTTTAAGATTTTTAATATTTTTTTATTGAAATGTGCTCTCAAATATAACACCCCAAAATGGCCTTATTTCCTTTTGAGACCTATTTTTAATACCTATGAAATAAAACGGGAAAACCGAATAGAGAAACGTGCGGCGTGCATTCAAATGCATAATATTACATATCTAAGCAAGTGCATTGTGCGTGATCTCATTGCCCCACAAAAATAATATAGATTTTATTATCAAGTTCATCACGTACTTATATGTACATATAAGCATGCATATGTGAGAAATAAATATAGAAATCTTAATTCTAATTGCTCTTAAATTTAATTTATAGCTGACTTGCTTAAATAATAAAATTGCGTATACGTAATATGTAAATTAAGAAATTCTTATTCAAATAAATGATTGTTCTTTCAGATTGTCGCCCTTATATTAAATATGTAATAAATTCGTTTTTATGTTATTTGAGATATTTTGGTGTAAAGATAAGATATATGTGTATTATGATTATTCATGTAGATACATACCCAACACTTTGACTTCAACTGAGCGCTGGGAAGTATAATTATGTTTGTTGCGGGCGATGCAGGTATAAGTGCCTTGATCGGCAGCTCTTTGAACATTGTCGATAACAAGAGTTCCATTGTGCACACGCTGTCACATGTTGATGGGTAATCTCATACCATCTATAAGAATTTTATATTAATCCATATAATTCTCTTAAGTTATATTTTTTGATAATATAACTCGCACCTTTTTCGATATACACACTCTCGATAGGGTATCCAGCAATGGGGCACTTAAGGGCAAACATCTTTCCAGCGACAGCCGATAGCTTGGGCATATGTCGTATATATGGCATACCTATAAGAAACCACAAGTAAGTCAACTGATAGATCCAGTTAGATAAGTATGACTACCATAGATGTTGAGGCGGGCAGAATGCGACGCTTCCCCAGCTCGGGAAATTGCTTGACACTCGTAATCACCGCCATCCTCTGACTTAACTGCCGATATATTAACGTGGCTTATAACATCGCCAAATGTGGTAACATATTGGCCAATCATGAGACGATCATTCTAGGGAGTAATTAATTATATACGATTAATAAATATAATTTATTTAAATTGTACTCACGTTGGGCAGGGGAAATCCATCTAAATGCCATACAATTTTTGGTGTTGGGTTACCACTAGCACTGCATTTTAAGGATACGGAAGGTCCTGGCTGCATTGTTTGCTCAATGAATTTGTAAAGCAATTGCGGTGAGACTTCTGCAAAAGTCATAATGATAAAATATATTAATACATAAATAACAACAGTCAGGAAATGTATTTCAATATTTAAGAAATAATATAAGTATATAATAATAAATAAAATGAATCGGTTTTAGAGCAAGATTTTTAAAAATCAAATGCATACCTCCCAATCTCAGTTCAGCAGAGCTCTGCGTTGATTCTATATCATTCTTGATGATGCACTGATACATGCCCTTATCCTCCTTAACAATGGATGTGATGCGAATGTGCTCCTTTGATAAAAGACGTACTCGGGCTCCAGATCGCAGCGGTTTTCCATCTTTGAACCACGAAATTTGTTGCTTTGGGAATCCCGATGTGCTGCAAATCTACAAGTCTCCGGTAAGGGATTTATGCTAAACCAAGACAATAGGTAAGTAGGTCACTTTACTCACTAAATCAGCAGTATGACCCAAATTAACAGTCTGTACTCGGGGCTGAACGCTGGCCGTCAATGGTGATGAGACTGACAGTTCAACCTCCAAGGTTTCGCTGCCCTCCGAATTGGTAACAGTGCAAAAGAATAGCCCGTTATCCGTTTTGGCCACAGCTGAGATTATTAGAGTGCCATCTTTAATTTTGGCTCGTCCTGTGGCAAGCATGTGTTGCATGGATTCCTCGTTACTGGATCGTGTTGTGTGCCACCTAAACGAAACAGTGAATATAAAAAGTATTCCCACATTTTACTCTCGTTGATACCGATCGTTTGAAAGCCACTTTAACAACTTTATCATGCATATTAATTTGCATACAGATGCTATTTTTTTCTCATGTTCAATGAGTACAGTATTTAAAAAAAAAAAAGTAATGAAAAAGCTCCCTACTGTATTCGCATTCTCCTTTTTAGATATCTGTGTACAATTATACATACAATTCGCATATATGTATATAAAAATACATATAAATATTTTTTTTTATACATATATAAATAGCTATAAATGAATCTACATACATGCATGCATACATATGTATTTGTCTATGAACGTATTTGGAAAGTACATGCATACATTTATATGTATGCATCTACACACAGCACACCACACAACACACACCACAAAGTCGCAAACCCAAGAAAATCATCATGCAGAAAAATTCAAGAGGAGAACATCGCAAATAAAACAAAGCAAACCCTAACATCGCACAGTGGAGCCCACTCAATTTGTTTTTAAGGAAATCAGGATAACTGAAAAGTGTTGCATACAAATGGGATGGCAATAAATTACTTTAAATTTTATGATAGGATGTGTGCTTAAATTAAACATTTTCGTACTATTTTAATCATAATTTCTATAATTTTTTTTTACTTTTATCATAAACTCTAATCACAATTAGATTATTACTTTTCAAATTACAAAGCTTTTTATTAAATTCCTAATTTTGCCCGTTTTTAATTAATTAACCATTTTGCCAACTTTGATGACTCCTAACTTTTCCCAAGTGGCTTTGTAATTATGCAACTTTTCGCTCTGAGCTCACTGTGCGCTGTGTTCACGACTCGTCGACTAAACGCTTGTATGTAGAGTAGATACATGCATGTGTGTGTGTGTGTGTCTGTGTTTGGGTACGAGTACAAGCATGGCAAGTACATACATACATAGATGTGTACAAATGTAGATGCAACACATGTGTACACATACATACATATGTGTGCAGAGGAGTGGAGACCACCACATCATTTAAGTGAAGTTGCCAGAGAGGTGGGCCTTTGCCTTTCAAGCTTTCGGAGACGCTGCCGCCGGAACAGAAGTGGGAGTGGGAGGGGGACAGTGAGTGTGAGAGGGAGCGGGTGTGGGAGTCACCCAACCCAACAAACATACTACATAAGGACACACAGAAGAAGAAGGCAAGCAACGAAACAAATTCAGTTGATATGCTTGAGTGCATTGACATGCTGAATTTAATACACACACACATCTGCATATGTGCACACATGTGTGTGTGTGTGTGAGTGTGCTTGTATGTTTGCATGTTTGTATGGGTAAACGTACGTGCAGTAAGACCAAGAGAGAACAGAACAATTATGCACAAACTCTTTTTCTAAGTACCTCAAGTCCAAACCCACCACCATGCCCATTAAATCATTTCGTTTAGTAATGAGTACTGATAAAAGGGAGTACTGATTAAAGGTCAGGGCTGTGGTTCACTCATTTTTTAAGCACCAATGACAATTTCTTTTAATTAATCTTTATTTACAAATTAAATGTTTATTTTGTATGCATTTTACAATTCGAATTTACAGTCAGCGACATCAATATTTTGACAAAACTAAAGTTAAATCTACTCATTATTTGAACTTACTTACATTTTGGCATCAGTGGATAGGTCATTTAAGTCCCGTTTGAATGATACAAAACTTTCCTTAACCCATCAAGTATTCATTGAAAATTTAGAATTTTCGGATAAGTCTACTGTTTAGACCTTTTTTCTAGGTCTCAAACAAACAGTGTTTTGATGCAAAAAGTTTCTCTAAACAATTACTGAAAAAAATTTTTTTTTTTGATATATTTGGTAGTATTTTTTATGATTTTATGGGTTAAGAAAAGTTTTGTATCATTCAAACGGGATTTAAATGACCTTTCCATTAATGCTAAAACGTACATGAAGTAAGTTCAAATTATGAGTAGATTTAACTTTAGTTTTGTCAAAATATTTATGCCGATGACTGTATATTGCCGCCATCTTTTATCTGCATTGATAATGGATGGCATTGAAGTGGAGATCTGTTCATTCAGTTCATCGAACAAGTTCAACTAGTTTTGTCCCATTTCACTACGCCATTTTGTGATTTCTGAACTTACCAACACTACTTAACTGCGTATTCACAAAACGAGCAAAGTGAATGTGTCTTTGTCTTACCTGTAAGTCGGCTTGGGATTTGCGTAAGCAACGCATGACAAAACCAAAGGATCTCCAACTCTGGATGTTATCGCAATAGTTTTATCGTTCATTATGGGTGGAACAAGCTCCCGCATTTCTATAACCAAAAATAATAAAGTAGAAAATATTCACAAATTATTATTTTATGGTGATTTTTCAATGTTCTTGCAAATATAATTTAAAACAATAAAAGAATGTTGTAGTCGAGATTGCTTTTGATGTCCTCAGAAGCATTCGCACACACACACATACACACTCTCATACATAGCCAATTTCATGCACACAGACCGGATACGCACGCTAGGTGGCGCCAACCCTGTTTCCCCTACTCAGCTCTATAGAAAATTGTTTCTTGAATTACTTTTGTCTTTGTTATGCTAACGTTATGAAATTTTCTGGTTAGATAAAAAGTTTGGTGACGTATATGTCTGCAGCTACTGTTTATTGAAGACGGGGAAGGAGAAAGACATCTTTAATTTTAAAGAAACTTGCTTGGCAATCTACAAATCTTCATAAATTATTGCAATTACAAAATTTAAAATAAAAATGTATCAATTTTCTTGGGTATCTTACTTAAAAAGTGTATTTATAATTTTATCATTCATCGAGATCATTTTTCCGGACTGCATTTTATTAAGCTCATATCTTATATATTGAGTTCCCTGATTAATAGTCTTAACTTACCCGTTAATTGAATTTTTCCAGCATTGCTACTGACGATCGAGTCCTGTGTCAATTTGTGATGCGTTCGGCAACGATAAATTTTCTGAGAATCATTTTTCGTGATATTATATATTAAAAGTTCCCCCGTAGGCAACATGTGATTTTTACCATCTGTTTATGAAAAATACACAGAAAGCACATGTAAGAATACAATTTCTATTAATATCTGATGGAATTGGGTTTTAAACTTACCGCCCTCCAGTGATGGATAAATATTAAAGTTTGGTTCTTGTAGCCAGGAGGTGACTGTAACGTACTCCTTCACGAATGACGGAATATTGCATTTAATGAGAACGTTGCTTCCAATGAATCCGCCAGGATTTTGCACCTCCGGTTCGTAGTGCTGATAAACCACTGAAATGTAGGTAGATATTTTTTAATTAAAGGTTTACTCAACTGGCTGCTGGATGTAGTGCCAATTTAAAAATAACAACCAAGAGTGCTCGAATAGCAAATACCCTACAGCCCAAGATTGAAAATAAACATTGTCTATGTATCAAATTTTTTATCTCGAGCTCTTAAAGGCTTTGAGGTCATGACGCACCAACAGAACAAGCCCCAAATTGAACATGGTAAAGAGTTTTTGCCTTAATAAATGCATACAAATGTATGTACGAGTATTTGCATGTACAGTCAAATATATACATTAGGGTGGGTCAATTTTTTTCGACCCAATGCGGTTATCAAAATCGTAATCTACGGTGAATTCTAAGAAGATTTGCCCAAGAAACCATAGGTCTAAAATAATTTTCGAGCTTCCGATTTTTAACGAGAAACTTTGCGTATTTTTTTGTCATTTTAAATACGCGTAGATACCTAAGCGAGTGCATAAAAAATATATTGTTTCACTTAACTTTTTTTTAAGAAAATTATAAATTTTTAAAAATATAAAAATAAAATAAAAAATTAAAAATTTTATTTTTAAAATTTTTTATACATTTAAAAAAAAGTTTTAAATAATTAAAATTAAAAAAAATGGCATTAATTTGCATTTCACCGTTAATTTACGCCCTTTTTAGCGCCACGCCCACTTTCATTTTATTTTCAAAAAATGCCTTGATGTATTGAGATTATGTACTTCAAGTTCTACTCTAAAACCAATCTGGACCTACGGTTCGCAGCTACGGGGAAATGCGAGCAACAGCAGCATTGATATCATTGAACTAGCACAATCCAAGATCCTAGAACTATCACTGGGGCACGGTATGTTCGGAACGAGAACATCCTTAGAGATCTTAACATTGTAACCGCGAAGGATGAAATAGCAAAACAGAAGGCGAACTACAACATCAAGCTATCTTCACATCCAAATCTTCTTGCAAGGCGTCTAACTCGGGTTTGCAATCGAACCCGCCTCCACCGCAACGACCTCCCAGCTCGGCAGTAATATATCGGGGCCCCCAGACCTTAATCAGTCGTCAAGACTGTAAATAAGTTATAATTATAAGATTTTTAAACTTGCTGTTAGTCCCGATAAGGAGAAGATCCAGCAAATAAAAGCAAAAGTATAATAAAAAAAA